>SMLS01054587.1:0-15169 GCA_004785975.1 Popillia japonica
AAACATAATAAAATTAGTCGGGCAATCTAAAACAATCATTAAGGTTTGGGTTTAACCACCCCATTCACCATAATTTAAAAGAAACGGTTCAAAATGCTTGAAAGATCAAAGTCCTATTTACAATATTTCAATTTAAATCTTTCTAAATTAACCACTACATCCCAAGCAAACAATAGAACTTAATTTGGAGCAGTGTAATTAAAATTAATCGAAACATTTGCTGCAATATTCTTGAAAACTAAAAGACCTGTTTAATATATTTAACTTTAAACCTAATAAAATTAGTCGGGGAATCTAAAATAATCATTAAGGTTGGAGTTTAACCACCCCATTCACCATAATTAAAAAAAATTGTTCAAAATGCTTGAAAAATCAAAGTCCTACTTACAATATTTCAATTTAAATCTTTGGAAATTAATCACGACATTCCAAGCAGACAATAGAACTTGATTTTGAGCAGTTTAATTAAAATTAATCGAAAAATTTGCTGCAATATGCTTGAAAACTAAAAGACCTGCCTAATATATTCAAGTCTAAACTTAATGGAATAAGAAGGGGTGATCAAAGTTACCATCAGGACTGTGTTTGAATCATCTAAGCGACGAAATTGAGTGATACACTGAAGCAGATATGAAGACAATAGGACAAATGGTAGTTTAAATATATAGAATTATAGATAGTATGGTGCCAAGTAGAGAATGTTATGAAAAATTTGTAGACATAAAGGGCTTCATGCTCATGATTTTAAGTTCCAAAGCTTATGGTAGAGCTATGTGTTGCTGTCAGTGTTAAGAAGTAATGGAACTGCAATGAAGAAGTTGTTAAGAAGATAATCCAACTTGGTTTTTGCATTTAGGACCTTTTAAATTGAAAAAGGCAGCGAAAGTTAGTAAAAATAAGTTAACAGATTTATGGCATGAAAGTAGAATAATTCACGGCAGACCTCGTCACCCACAGCTACAAGGAACCGTGGAAAACGACAAGGTCATCTGGAGATCTCCGTTTTTCTACTTGAAAGTAATGCTGTGAATATAATTGAAGAACAGAGCACCAATAGGAAAGAAAATATGAACAGCAATAACGTAAATAAACAATTAGATGGGATCCTATAAAGAAGACAGAAAGGGAGGTTGTCTAGATCGTCTGAATTTGAGTCTGCTTGGGTCGCATTCTTGACGAACATCAAAGCGTTGCCTCAGTTTTTCGATATGGCCATGGGCTGTTCTGTGCGAGTTGGGGCTTGTGAAATCTGCGGCCTTGTGAAGGTTTGCTATACCGGTGGGTTTGATGCAACTTATCACAATCCTGCATGTTGATGTGTTTATTCTCAAACCTTTCCTCGATATGATCTGTCAATGCCAGAACTTGACTGGTGCAAGACTTTCGCGGTCTGAAACCTGCTTGAGTCAACGGTCTTCTCTATTTCGTTGAGGATGAGTCATTTATAAAGCTTAAACAGATGTCAAAGTTAAGATATGGGTCGGTAGCTTTTCGGAGATTCTGGGTCTTTCTCGGGTTTGAGGAGAGCTGCTATTTTTGACTTCCTCCGCATTTTTTTGATTTGAAAGGATTCACGTCATATGTTGGAAAGATTAATTATCGCATGCTTGGCTCCAGGACTGAAGTATTTCATCTGTTCCACTTCCCCAAGTTGTCTTTTGCGGAATTGGGGAGCCCTGGGATTTAGTGTTGTCAGCAGATCCTAGGAATATGACGTCTAGATATTTTCCGCAGGGTCCCAACCTTATTCTTGGTATTGGTGGTGGTTTTGCAACAAGCAGAATGCAGTGCGCTTAAACGAAACTAGAGACAAGAAGGTTTAAGGAGCCATTCGGCCCAACCTTACCAAAACCGAAGCCCAAAGAAGTATATGTATGACCAGTTGGCTATGGAAACGTATTTTTTCAGTACTGTAGTGCCTTCTTCTACGCAAGGGATTCCGTAAATCAGATTAACTAATTGTACTTGCTGTGAATTCTGTTAAAATCGATAACACTGTTGTATGAACAAAATGAAGTAAGAAAAAATTTAAAACCAGTAATGATTAATGATTTTTCTCCTGGGAAAAATAATATTTTTTAATACCTTTAATACCGGATATGCCAGAAAGTAGTTACACAATCGTATGTTTACTGCAAACATCACCATCTATCCCAATTACGGGCAATATTAGAAAACGATTTCCTCGGAATTCAGACACGCCAAAGGTGTAAGTTAAGGTGTAGCAATATTAATCAAACGTTCATTCGCGCTATTCGCGAATTGCTTTTCAAAACATTTTCCAAGGACGCAGCAGCAGCACCGAAAGAGGAAGTAAACGCGAAAGAGATGATTAATAACGACGTGATATTAATTTTAAAATACTTCTTCTTCTCCTTCAACGGTTCACGTCGCTTCACTCTTTAGAGAAGATCAAACATCTCGAACGAGGTCCCCCGGGATCCTTTATTAAATACACTAGGAACTGTAATAAATCACCGTTAAGCGTCCCGCACTAATTTAAAAATTAAGAGACGGCGAAGGGTGAGCGCGAACCGTTTTAGATAAGCGGCGAAGAAGAAATATGGTGAACGGACACGGCATATTTTATACCGATATAGATACGAGGGATAGGCTACAATTATTGAGAATTGAAAAATCTAGTTACACGTGCAAAACAAATTGTGTGTATTATTTTATCTGTTAGTTGCAGTTTAGTTTGTGCCATTCGGTTGAATAGAGTCGAGTTCGATACTGTAAGTCATAGCATTTTGGTTGCGCATCTCAGCAGTTTGGGTTTGAGTACATCAGCAGCGTCAACTAAAATTTTTTTATCTAATCGAAAACAGAGTGTGGTGATTGACTGTGCGACTTCGCAGCCCTTGCTGATACAGTCGGGTGTTCCGCAAGGCTGTATACTTGGCCCTTTACTATTTTCAATTTATATATATTTTGACGGTGCATGTGTGCGGTGCAGTATCGTTGCGATTTCTCTCTTACTTTAAAACAAATAGTAGTGCATTTTTTTGCGTGTATTTAATAGTTTCTACATGATATAAAAGCATTTACTTGCTTTTATTTATTGAATATGTAAGTTTGTCTTTCATTAATATAGAATAAGTTATTTGATATCATTTAACCTATACTAATATATTCAAACACCTATCCATCCATATAGTTTTTGCTTCTTTTTTTATTTTGTCTTGGTTTTTCTATTATATATACATACAACTCGCCACATTTTCAATTGTTGTACATACAGCGATACTCAAAATTTTTCCAACGTGTTCTTTCTGTTTTCCGTGGCCCTGCTCTGTGTTTTAGTCACCAAGACCGGCCCCTTGGTGTGAAGTGCGTCGATCCCATTCTCATCCCATTCCTCTGTACACTCACTACTGTGCAAACTATTCGTACTAGTAATCATGAATTCGCATTGTACTATTTGCAACAAAGATGTTGTTCCTGAGAAAGAGATTTCATGTGACTTGTGTAAAGGTTACTTGCATACAACTTGTGTGGGTTTGAGTAGAAATGAAGTTCAATGTTTAAAAAGCAAGGACCGAAAGCTCACTTATTACTGTCCCGATTGCTCCGATTTTAAAGGTCAGTTGAAAAATCTTCATGCTTTGAAGGCATTAGTTCAAGACATTAAAAGTGAACTGGATCTACTGAAGAACAAGGTAACGCCTACGCAGAACGTAAACCCGGTCGATTTGGAAATGGTTATCCAGGAGATGGCAGACAGGGAGAGACGTAAAAACAATATCATACTGTTCCATGTACCTGAAACGTCTGATATCGGTAAAGATGAACAAATAGCTACTGACATAACAACTGTAACCGGCGTCTTGGCTGCTTTGGATGTACCAAAAAATGATTTTAGTCCCATTCGTTTGGGTAAATACGATCCATCTAAGCGTGACAGAAAAAGGCCCATCAAACTGACCCTTACTGACGCTGCCCAAGTTGCCAAAGCACTTCAAAATTTTAAAAAATTAAAAACGTCCAACGAATTCAAAATGATACGCGTGTCGAAAGACAAGACGCCCTACCAAATAAATATGTTTCGAAAGATCAGGCAAGAACTCCATCATAGAAGAGAGGCTGGTGAAACGGATATAATCATAAAATATATACATGACGTGCCAAAAATAATTAAACTAAGAAATCCTTTAAACTAACTACATCCAACATTACTACCACACTTCGCATACGTTACCAGAATGTACGTGGTTTACGTACTAAAATTCATAACATTCATTCTTTACAAAGTAATGTTGATGCGGATGTTGTTTTATTATCGGAAACATGGCTCAGCAGTGATATCCGTAGCATAGAACTTTTTGATCCCACATTTGAAATATATAGAGATGATAGAAAATTTGATTTGGACTGGATTTCGGACTATTGGAGGTGGCGTCATTTCAGCTTTCGCGGAAGCTATACACACTACCCTTGTGGATGTGTCTGCCATTACGGAACTTGCTCCGTTAATAGACATAGTACTGTGTCAGTGTCATATCCGCCATATGTCGTTGTATATTGTTAACATATACATACCGCCCGACATAAATCTGGATGATTATGAGAAATTCCTGGATGCCTTGATGATCTTTTTACTAGATAAACCGTGCATTATTGTCGGTGATTTTAATGCTCCCTGCTTTAATGAGAACACCTTACAAGATCGTAGATCTAGAATAATAATCCAATTCATGGATGCACTAGCAATGCGGCAGATTAATCAAGTTGAGAACTCTAACAACAGACTACTGGACCTCGTACTCACTAACTTACCACAAAACATTGAAATTACGCATGACTTAACTCCGTTTGTAGTCGAGGATTCGCATCATCCAGCATTGGAGGTTATTCTGGATTTAGCCACAACCGAAAGGCCAATCAACTTTCAATCGAATGATAACACTCGTTATAACTTTCATAAAGCCGACATAGCTACAATATGCTCTGAGCTAGGCCAAATTGACTGGACATATTTAACAAATTATGGGACTGTCGAACCAGCTGTGAATTATTTCTATGAAACTGTTTATAGTGTATTTGATCGTTGTGTGCCTAAAATTAAAACAACCAACCGTCATTATCCACCTTGGTTTAATAAGAGCATTAAACATTCTATTCACGTGAAAGAATATTATATTAGGAAATGGAAATCTACAGGACGCGGATATTACTTGGAAGAATTCAAACGACTACGACAAATCCTTAAGCGTGAAATTCAGGTCGCTTACAATGCTTACCTGACACAGATTGAATCCAACATCATCAGTAATCCCAAATCGTTTTGGACATACGTAAACAGCAAGAGATCCACATCGCGAATTCCAGGTCAAATGATCTTTAATGAACAGGAACTTACACAGCCAAATGATATAATAGAAAAGTTTGCTCAATACTTTTCTGAAGTATATCAACCCAGCACAACTATTTCGTCATTTTTGCCCAGTTCATGTTCATCATTTTACATAAACACAATAACAGAAGAAGATGTGATGTGCAGTGCGAGTAGATTGGGTACCAACCTGATAGCGGGTAGTGACTGCATACCTAGTGTGGTTGTCAAAAACTGTGCACCTGTGTTAGCTTTTCCATTAGCAGTACTGTTTAATCTATGCATCAAAACCTCAGTGTTTCCTGACATCTGGAAACTTTGCAAAATAATACCGATCTTCAAAAAAGGTGATCGTAAAAACATTGCTAACTATAGACCGATAAGTATCTTGCCAAATTTTGCAAAGATTTTTGAACACATACTTTATAAAAAAGTTTATCTTAATGTTAGGCCGTACTTATCAGTTCACCAGCATGGGTTTATGAGTGGAAGATCTACAACAACAAACCTCGTAAATATAACACAGTATCTATCATCAGCTTTAGATCAACGTAAGCAGGTCGATGTAATATATACGGACTTTAGTAAAGCTTTTGACAAAATAGACCACAACATACTCTTACATAAACTTGATGTCATTGGTTTTAGCCCATCACTACTGAAATTTATGTCGTCGTATATTAGTAACAGGACGGGCTATGTTACATACAATGGATTTTCATCTATTACCTTTAAAATAAGTTCTGGTGTGCCTCAAGGGTCCAACCTTGGTCCATTACTTTTTAATATTTTTATTAATGACTTACTTGAGAAACTTGGGTGTCAGGTCTTAGGATACGCCGATGATCTAAAAATCTACAGTACTATAGACACCATCCCGGATTATATTAATCTGCAGACCAATCTTACTTTAATATCGGAATGGTGTTCTTTAAATAGATTGTCGTTAAATGTAAGTAAGTATGCACAGTAATATCTTATACCAGATCTTCTACGGTTGTGCAATTTCCTTACGCCATAAATGGCGATCTGATTCCCAGGAAAGATAAGGTTTGCGATTTATTTGTGGTTTTCAGCTCCTATTACTATTCCTTTTTATTGTAATGCTACGGTACAAATTAATTGATTTATTTTAATTTCTTTTTTGTTTATCATTAGTTATATTTTATACTAGTTTTTTAAGTTCGATTTTTGCACCATGTAGATACACTGTTATTGTTGTCCTGTAAATGGTTGTAACTGTTGGACAAATATAGAAATTATTATTATTATTATTATTATTATTATTATTATTATTATTATTATTATTATTATTATTATTATTAATTTATACCTGCCAATTATTTAATGAACTCAAATATACGCAAATACATAGATATGCTGACGACACACAACTTTATTGTTCATTTGAACCGAGGCATTGGCGCAGGGCAGTAGCCTAGATTAATGCCGATTTGCAGTGCCTGCGGACCGCGTGTAGAACGCATAATTTGCGTCTCAATCCAAATAAATCACAAATAACGCTTTTTGGTAGGAAGAAAAGGGTACAATATTTACAAAAAATACAATGACTTAAACAATTTTTATAAGGGTTCGGGGGTTGGGGCGTTTAGATCGCGTCTAAGGGATCGTTTGTTCAATCGACAGCGGAGGAAGTTGGAGGGTGTTTAGTTGGTTTTGTGTCCATTGCAACGACTGGGGACACATTACATAAGGTGGGATCCTTGTTGGAGGATACAATCGCTACTACTACTATTATTATTACTATTATTATGATTGTTATTATTATTATTTTGATTATTATTATTGTTCTTATTATTAATAATATTATCAGTATTACTACTATTTAATTTGTTATGCTATTATCATTGCCTATATTGTTTGCATACCTTGGTATTGTTGTTCGGGAGTTTTTGGCATTATGGTGCAGTGGTGTGTGTTTTGGATGAATTGTAGTTTATTATCTTTGCAACCTTGGCAATAAAGACTATATTATTATTATTATTATTATGATTATTATTATTATTTTAAACCCCGCAGGCTTTCAGATCCTGCCCTCTGGAACTACTTGCTGTATTACTTCAGAGGGTAGCCAAGTACCGATGTTTGAGCCTACTCCCTTTGTTGGTCAGTCATCTCATGTCCTGCTCTATCGTGTCTGTCTTTTCGGTCAAAGATGCGCCTCGTCCAGTTCTTTACCGCTCCCCAGGCTTTTGTACTACCTATCATGCGGTCTACGATATTTCCTGGTGTCACAGGGCCAATGGCATTCTCTAATACCTGTCTCTCGGGGATCCACATACGGCACTCAAAGAATCTGTGTTCGGCTCTGTTTACGGCATTGCAGTAGCGGCACTCCTGCGTCTGTCTCAGATCGAATCTATGTATGTAGGTGGGCCTGAAAGTGTCCGTGTCCCGTCAGGAACTGCGCCACATGGTATCCAACCTGTCCGTGTTTCCTACTTGCCCAGGGCCTCAGGTGTTTTATTAGCCGTTTGGTCCATACGGCCCGTCCGGTATCTCTGTTCCACTCCTCCTGGCACTTATCCATCATCTTATTCGTCGCCTCTGTTCTGCATGCAGCATCGTTAAGCTCTACTTCAGCTCTCCGCTGTATCAGGAGATGTATAGGTGGAGTTCTTGCGACTACTAGCAGTGCCTCAGTGGACACTGTTGTGTAGACTCTAGCAATGCAGATGGACGCTGCATAAAGCGCCACCGACTCCACCGTGGCACACAGCAGCCTCCTGCTGCCTTCGCTGGGGCCTCCAAGTCTTGGCATCAGATGGCACAGCGCACCAAAGATGTCGTGTGCCTTATCCGCAATTTGTGTCAAGTGTGCCGTCCACTTAAGGTTTCTCTGTAGCAGGACACCAAGGTATCGCAGGCTTTCTCGGCTTTGTATTACAGTATCCTGCACTTTAATGGATACCTGCTTAACACTCCTTCCAGCGGTTAGGAGGATTGCCTCAGTTTTTTGGGCAGCAAGTTTCAATTGCTTCTTTTCCAGCCACTTAACAACACTATCTAGGGTCTGGTTACCCATCGCCTCCAATGTCTCAGCCTTTCTTGCTGTCACAACCACAGCCAAGTCGTTCGCATATCCAATCAGATACACTCCGATTGGTATTGGTGATTCGAGTAGGCTATCGTAGTATAGCTTCCATAACAAGGGACCCTCCTCTTCTTCAGCTCCTGCAGAATTCCTTCTCATGGAGCGGACTTGAATTCGTTCTGTACGTCAATCGCAATAAGCGCACATAGCTGAGTGTGGTTTTTAGTGGGTATAACAAAAGCGTCTTACTATTGCTCTCACATTGGTTACCTCGCAATTGTCAAGAATGGAATAACTCTTAAATTTTGACAGCTGTCAAAAATATTTAGACACTTTTGACATATAGTTTCCATACATAAAGGTTCCAGATAAGAAGAGATTGACATCGCCGTTAAGTGTTTTCTTCATAGTATCTCTAAACACAGCCGGTTGAACGCTTTTAAGCTATGGAAGGAGAGAATGGTAAAGTGCATTATTGTAAATGGCAATTGCTTTGAACATATTTAAAATAAACATTCTAAAAACTCATTGTAGCTTGTTCCTCGTACATGTAGATTCGCTTTTAATTGTTAACATTTTTCTGTACTGAATATGTTGCAAGCTTCAAATTCGTTTACCGCAACAGGGTTAAGACGTAATATCCCGAAGTCTTCTGTTTGTTCATTACATCTCGCTACAACGCCCGTCCCTTTTCAATAATCCCCAGCTAACGGGCTGCTCAACGCTCTGCAGCAGCCAGCAAAGCGGAACTGAATGAGGTACAAACACCGACTGTTTTCATTAGGATGCAGCCATAATTGCGTTTCGCGCTGGAAACAAGCCGCATTATAAAATTGTTTGCCGTAATTAAAACTATGCACTAGACTAGCTAGGATTAATTATTCCGGGCTGACACGTTTATGTCTAGTTTTATACGGAGACCGTCAGTTAATTTTCGCCTAACTAGAGCGAAAAGTGTTTTAGTTAGATAATAATCTTTCGCCATCTAATTTGGCGTTTACCCTATATAAAACGTTCTTTCTATCTATCTCAGTATACATGTAGGTATACCATTTTGCCCCCGACTTAATGAATGGCTCGTTCTCAACGCCAGAAAATTATACTACTTTGATTATTACGTCAGTCTTAATCATACGGTCAGGTCGCGGACCATCTCATTTCTCCATTATATAGGCTGATACGCGTGTATGTGTCCGTTGACGGTGTAGGACAACCAATTTCAATTAAATTACGTATTCACGCAGTAAATTATTCGCAAACTCTGCGCTACAGACGAATGACTCTGCCAGATGGTAGCGGATTTAACTGAACGTTACTGTCATCGATATAATTACTTAGTTTAGGAAATTATTTAAGCAATTTGGATTAGTCAGATGCTCAGAATGAAATTTTGTATGGGTTATAACTGTCTTAACGTCATTAAACAATATTTTATAAAATTATATTTCAGAAATGTCTAAATATCTTTGACAGCTGTCAAAATGTAAAAATGATTCAGTTTTTGACAATTGCAAGGACATGCTTTATCTGAAAGCTGTCAAAATTTGAGAAAACTGTTAGTGCTAGAAGGCGCGCCTGTCAAAATATTTGCAATTTCTGACAGCTGTCAAAATGTAAATACAACTACATATTTCTGTTGTGACAAGTGCAAACAGAGAAAACTGGGTGGTTGAATTCCGTAGTTTAATAGCTCTATTTGTCGAATAACAACTTTTTCTTTAAATCAATGGATGACCAGTAGCTGTCAAAGATTTCTTTTTTTTTTGGGAGGGATTGACATCTTCAAATCGCAGTACTTCGATGTAATTTTAAACAGACTAACAAAACAAACTGTAGCAGGAGGTTGAACCGATTACTACAACCTTTTTATTTAAATTACGGGTTGACCAGTAGCTGTCAAAGGTACTTTCAGGGATTTGACATGTTTAAGTCATAATACATAGTCTAATGTAATTTTGAACAGAGAAACGGAGAAAAATCTTGTCACCATCTGACGTATCTGACAGCTGCCATAATGTGTTTTTTTTACAATTGTGTATCTGTCAAAATATTTGTAATAACTGCCAGTCCCATAGTTCCAAAAATATCTACTTTTCATACTACAGACGTCATATAAATCAACTGATATATTGTAATAGCTGTTCTTGTTCACAGTTTCAACACAAATATTCATTTTCTTGTCTAATTGTGTTACTGTTTTGACGGGTGTCAAAATTATTCTACAACTGTCGAACTTATTTCTTAATGAGACTAATAAATGTCGCATTTCCAGTATGTGGCAATACAAATATTAATAGTGTTTTAGATTTGACAGTTATAGCTGTCAAAACCCAGGTCAAAGGTGTAAGGTTGTAAAATCAAGCCTTTTTTTGGATTTGTAGCTATCAAAACATGTCTAAACTGAAGTAGTTATTGTTACAACTGTCAAACTTATTTGTTTGAGGGTTTAGTGGTAGTAGTGCAAGTGTGAAAAGATCTTTCTGAAGAACCATCCTTCCTGTTACTTGTGCCAGGTTCTAAACTAATTTTTTCGAGATTTGTAGTTGTCAAAATCTGCCTAACCGGTGTTGAATTATAGGTATAATTGCTACGAATATTAAACTTATTCATTTTTAAGAGTTTAATAGGCCTAAATGTCAAAATCAGCATAACGAGTAATTTTTTTGGATTTGACAATTGTAGCTGTCAAAATACAGCTGAGAGGTGAATTAATGTCAATTTAGCTATAAAAATCTGCGACAAAAAAATTCTAAAATCTATTAAACTGTTTCTTGTGATTTTAATAATTGCCAACTTATCAAATTCTAAACTTTCTAAGTTTTTTAGGATTTGTAGTCATCAGAATTTGTTTGACGGCTGCTAAATTGCGGATACATAATAGTCTTAATTAATTAATTCTTTAGACAAATTTATAGGTAAGGCAATAAAATGGTAATACAATCTGACAGCTGTCATAAATTTGATGGCTACAAAGTGACGAGATTTCTGATGTGTTTTCACAACTTTAATTGGCAAAACTGAAAAGGTACTGCGCCATTACTCTGAAAGCTGTCAGAAGTATTTTATTGTTAAACCTCTTATTACAATGAAATGAAAAGAAAAAATGAATAATTTAATGGACGGAAACTCCCAATAGATCATTATGTACCTACCTGTCAAAATATTTTTGACAGCGGTTATGAGAAGTTGATTCTATTTGGAAACTTACAAACTTCATACTTCTGATGGCGGCCAAACTAATAGGAGGAATATTCGCCTAAATTGAGGAAAAAGTCTAGAAGCAGTACTCTTGACATTTAATAAATGCAATACGCGGACGTTCTCTTGTCATTCTCTTCTGACAGCAATGATTTCTAAAAAAAATTAAATGGGAGTAAAGAATTGCATCATAGAAATGCAGATAGAAGAAAATGTAATAAATAGCACGCATATGCATGCATGTATGTGCATTCATCCGCTTTCTTAGTCTCTATTCCCTCTCTTCTACAGACTCGTATCTAGACGAGATGTCATAAACTATTATTTCGCAGAAAACATCAACCTATTTCAATGGAAATTTCAGATTTGACTCGAACAGTAGATTGTATACGTCCCCAGTTCTGTACCTCTACAATTTACATTTAATTTTCATGTAATTGCACGCCCAACATTTATGTGTCTTGCACGTATTCTCACAGCGCCATCTTCATCTAGTTTGAGGTAAGTACGCATTAACTGCAACTGTATATAGCACATATGTACATATATGCATCCCCAACACTGTGTATAGATAGGCAAATGAGTGAATTTGTATTCTAGCTATTCAGAAACAAATATCACGTAATAGTAGAGGCGAAAGAAACGCAAGCAGGTATTCGAATATACTGAATGTATGCATGCGCTTTCTACACATGTCTACAGCATATAACTAAACGTAATTGTACCGCTGAGTTGGAGATATTGTAAATTATATGGTTTACAGTCTATGCGACTACAGCGAAATACCTCCTAGGCACTTAATAAATGGAATGGAACTGGTTGTATGTAGCGTCAGCGTGTTCATTTCGAGTGCTGTAGCTGGTTGCTGTTGCTGAACAAAGCTCGTTCTGAAATGCTAAATAGAGGTTAGGAAAGAATACAAGACGTGATAGCGAATCTATGATGGTAAGAATGTGAGTTGAGTGCACGTATGTAATCTGATATGCAAATAATGTTCTTGAAAATTGAACGACGCAGTGTTGGCTTTTTATTAGTAGACTGAAATAAATCGTGCTGTGATTTATATTTGTTTTTCGAATAAATATTTAAAGCTCTCTCTATGAAGACATTCTGGTTATTATTGGCACCCACTTGTAATAATTCTTTTGCTTCAGGGTTTGGAATTACGCCAACAAATGCTATTGGCTTCTTTAATTAATTCGACAGTTTATAATTATGATGGATGATAGCAAACATTTAAAAAAATGCATAAGAGAATGGGAAAAAAGTTAAGGAAAGAATTATAAAGTTAGAACTATTTATGTACATAAAAGTGGACATCAAATTGTCCAAGCACCTACAGACGATTTTGACACAGTTGACAAACAAACTGACTGAGGTTCTAACTGATAGAAGAATTAATTGTAATGGGTGACCGCAATGAAGGAAGTGGAAGAGCAGATGATTCCTTAGAAGTTGGAAAAGATGAAGAAATAAATTTACAACGACAATGGACAAAGCCTAATAGTCATATGCCAAAACTTTTCCCATAAAATTCAAACGGATTCTTTCCTCACAAGTAAATGCACCAATATACATGGCACTAATCAAAATTAAACTTGAGTAATTTCTATAATTCGTATTCACTCCAAATCAGAAGATCGAGTGATATGGGGATTGTCACTTGCTCCTGCTGAATCAAGTGAGCGAGCAAGCCGAGTGGCGGTGATCAACAAAGAGTAAGACGGCAAACATCAAAGCCCTTATGTTTGCCGCCTCACTGACGGTGCAACAAAAGATTATTGCCTCTCAAATGTTCAGACGCTTCTAGATCATTCCCTCATTTTGCGTATATAAGCGGGTGGGTGACTCGAATTTTAGTTCAGTTTTATTTGAGCTACCGAGGTGAAAACTTCGATAAGCGATATCCTAGGGAACAGCTAGGGCCGCCAATAACGATAATGATTGAAAAATAAAAATGGTATGTGGAACAAAAGGTATGGGCATAGACAGGTATGCAAAAGGAACGAAAATATCAGAGACTTGGAGAACGGTCAAGAACTCAAGAATAGAGTAAAACCGAAGGTGTAATCTAAGCCTCATCTTCTTAGACCAATACAAAAATTATTATATTGAGTTATTGACTAAGATATGGAATCGAATGGAAAGAGATGAGCATTGATGCACTACGGTAGGAAAGATCTATACTAGGAGTCTTCAAGAAAAACTACGCCAGAAGAGATAGAACTCCCTATCGGATTTAGTTTCCTCGACCATATTTTTGTAAGTTGTGTATTTTTAGGTTATGAGCTACATGAAATTCATATATAGTCGCTCGATATTCTTTTATCGGCCTTTTGTGAGTGCGTTTTATCTTAAATTATATCTCGTCACCTGGTTCGTATAGCTCCCTGTCCCCTGTGATTCAAAATAACTCGGCGTGCTACGTCGTCTGACCTTTCGTTCTTTAACTTCCGTTTTTGTACCGAGAGTCTTTTCGAGAAAGTATGTTACTTTAAATCTGCTAATAAGGCATCTTTGCTACTAAAAGATGCTAATATTACGTGTAATTAATTAATTAATACATTTGCGCCTGTATTATTTGACGATCTAATTAAATTTTGGGTGAAATTCTAGGCGTAGTGCCCCTAACGTGGGTAAGTAGTTTTTTTTGCAACCTAATCCTTTTCCCCCATTCTTTTTTTTCTCGATAGGACTCTAGATCAGTTTTTGTCAACTTTATAACAAACTTTAGCAGTTTTGATCAACTTTTACTTCTTAAGCTTGAGGTGTAGATGTGGAGACGGCGTGTTTTTAGTGCGAGCGACACCTACAGTAGGATTTTGACAATTACAACAAATATGCCAAGAAAAATGTCAAAGTAGGTTTTCGCAGATGTGGAATTGGTCCATTAGACAAAGATCAGGAGCTTCGTAATTTTCCAGAAGGCCCTTTACCACAGCAGACAGAAATCCAGGAGAAACATTCATTTGTGGATCTCTTGAGAGAAATCAGCTCTGGGGCTACGCCAAAACCATCAATGACAAGAAGGACAAGGACGAAAGTGATAGATTCTGATTTGGATACATTAGCTGCTACCGAGAGTATAACGAAACTATATCCAGGCTTCGGATCACCTGATTTCGTCTTTAACCTCGCCCCATCGGCGAAGCTTGGCGTAGAGCGCATCCAGTGGGGTATTATATGTAGAAGGTAAAACCTCCTCGATTGTGAATATTTGCAATTAATTAACACATATCTGCATCTATTATTTGACGATTTAAGTCAGTTTTGGTTAAAATTCTCGGCGTGGTGGCCCTAACATAGGTAACTGTTTTTTTATAACCTAATCCTTTTCATCGTTCTTTTTTTTATTCTCGTTAGGGCTTTTGGTCAATTTTTGTCAACAAATTTTGACAACTTTAATCAATTTTTGCGTCTTAACCATTGACCTTGAGATGCATATGTGGAGGTGGCGTGTTTCCGGTGCGAACGACATCCGAAATAATATATAAAATATAATAAACATATAATAATAATAGTAGGTGTTAATGGTATATTGTTGGAATCCCCTGTTAACGATAGTACAATGAAACTAGATCAAG
>SMLS01054588.1:0-11789 GCA_004785975.1 Popillia japonica
TTGACGTTTCAGAAACCGGGCATAAGTCATTTCATTGTGCATTGTCTACATCACAAGTTAAATACTGTCAGTTTTGTTGTTTAGGGTATTCATCGCAGTTTTTTTAAGGTGTAGTAATTCGGCAGCAACCCTTTTAGCGGTTTTAAATAATAACCTAAAAATGTAGAATTTATTATATATTTGTGTACAGATAAACATTACTTGATTGAAAGGTCATATTGGTAATATTTTTCAGTATAACTCTTTGAAGAAGTTTTACATATAGGTTATCTTATATATTATTTGAATAAAAGCTTAAAATACAGAAAAATAAAAATTAGTAGCTACAACAAGTAACAGAGTTGATAGTAGTAACAGTAGGGTGCAAAGAACCAATAGTGCGTTTGTGGTGACTGGTATATTTTTTGTACAACAATATATGGAAGCAGTCTCGAGTGTGTTACCTAGTTTATCATTCTTTAGTGGTAATAATGTATGATTTTGAGAAATTTCGAACATTACTGCAAGTAATGTGTTTTTTCTTTTGCAATATCACATGAAGATGGATCTTTGTCGCTCTTTTCATTCTCACCAACGAAAACCTACATCGATCATAAAATGCTTCTCGTTTTTTCGCTATATACTTGTAAACACAGCACGTACATACCTTCCCCCGAAATATAAATAAAACGCAATTCTTGTTTATTTTTTTTTCGCTCTCCAGTTCGTAGCCTTTCACAGAGCCCTATGACCAATTTCATTTGCGAGCAAGTGCTTTATGTTCGTTGGACGTGATTTTAGCCGTACCCAGTCACTCATTCGCTCTTTTTCCCCAGGCCAGAATCTCGAAAGAAAACGCACGCCTTCAAAAAAGTGGAACATAAAACCATAGTGCTCGTGTATTTTTTCGAGTATATTTCCTATACATAAAAAATTAATGTTGTTTACATGCTGCTTTTTTACTCAAGTTCTCATTTCATGCGGTGCTAATTATTTTTTTTTATTATGTTTTGTTGCGCGGGAGCTGCCATCCTGTTTTAGATGAGTGTATGGTCGTCTTGTTAACGTTGGCCTTTCGGAACCTTTTGTACAAGTGTGAGTACGTGTGTGTGTTTATTACTGCATACGCATCGTACTGCTACATTGCCAATAATGTATTACGTAGCACGGTGTACTTTTTACACAGCTGTTACTGTTACAGCATTCACACGTAGGAACGGAAATGTGAAATTTTCCGGTTCGCGGTCAGCAGCTTCTGGATTTTCGGTTATTTTAGAAATGTTGAACGAGTTTGTAATAGTAATAACAGTAATTTACTGTTTGCAAAAACTGTATTTTCGACATGTTTATTTTTATATTATCGTTTCCTCACCGTAGAATAAATAAAAAAATACGGATACACTGCAGATATAACGTTTGGATTTCTGCAATTTAAACTAGATAAATAAAGCTACATCAAATTAAAACTATAACGAGCCGTTTTTCAGAAAACACTCGATCTAGTTTAGACTTTTTTACACGAGACTGAATTATACAGGACTGCTCAAGATAGAGATGTAATAGCAATGTTCTTTGAAATATACTTTTATCTGCGGGAATCTTTCAAATTTCTTGGGGTATTTGGGCTTTAATTTTTTTTAATTGTTGGTTGAGTTACGCATGCTTTACTTTTTAAGTCCTGAATTTACTTTGCCGATGAAAATCATCTCCTGATAGCTCATAAAGTAGACATATTTCGTTTAGTACTTTATGCGCAGTAACTCTCGATAAATTGTGTTGTTCGAAAATGTTAGGATTTGAGGATTATCCTGCGCTGTATTCATGTATTTGCGTTTGAGCAAATTTTCGAATATCTCGAACATGCATAAACTTCTGATACTTGCCTGTTGGTTGAGCCACCCTGTTTATGTTTGGTGTAAAATGCCAAAAAAAATACAATTTTAATTTTAGACCGGTTTCTTTTGGTTACTTTTTTGATTAGTTCTTTGATTGTATGGTTTGTCAATCTAACACGAGATTTGCTGTTTAATATGCCGAGAATATTTCTTATCATATATTTAATTTATAAATCGTTATAATGATTGTTTGAATTATTGTGTGCATTCACAGAACAAAAACACTAAAATAAGGTATGTAGTTAAAATTAGAAGCAATCCAAAACCTATTGTCAACAATTATCATGCTCAACAGTACTGGCTATCTTTGGAGATAATTTCAGTTTTATCTGAGACTCCGTCAAATAAATTTGAAAAATATTTATTTTAATCTTCTACAAACAAAGATCAACAATTTAGAAAATTACTTTAGCCTTTGGCACCAAGATGTAAAAGTATATGCATGGCTTACCATGGGTTATTATTAAATCTTGTGTCATTTGTTCCATTCTTCTTGTAGAGAGATAATCTCAACAAACTTTTCGTTTAGGTTTGGGTCCCTCTCCTACTACAAAGTTGCCACAAAATATTCTCAATTCCAAAGATTACTTTTCAAAATATTTGTATTTACGTAAGCCTTCAATTGAACGTCTTCTCTCCCAGGTAGCAAAAAGTCTGGTAGAGCACTATTTTATCTATGTATATGATTTTCGAGTTATAGTATTTACAAAGGTGTTATCTTCTCTGGGACCCCAATTAAAAAAAATTAGTTCGTGTAATAAATTGATTTTTAACTCAGTAGAGTTTAATTTGATCTTCAAGTAGGACAAAATTTCTGGATAATATAATCCCAATATAATGTAAAATGGCTCGCTATTTGCTGGCAATTCTGATTATCAAAGTGTGTGACTGACAATGTACCCTAAAAGAAGTACATAGACGTTTTATTTGACTCTAAATATCCGTATGAGGATCTCATAGTACCAACCAGAGTTTCAAAGCTTTGATGACAATTTTTTGAATTGGGATATGTTAGAGAAAATTTGCGAATCGCTTCAAGCATACACAGCAATAAAATTGTATTGTGGCAATTACAAGATTATTTCCATAGTACCTCAAAGACGGCAACTGATTATAATGTAATCAGTCAAAATTGTCTTAACATATTTGAAAATTCATGCATAACACTCACAAAGTTAAGTGAATTTATGGGTTAAACGAAGACGATCGTGATCGTAGAGTTGAATGTCGTACTGCCTACTATTGTTAATAACGGCATTTAAGTTACAAAAATAATTTTAGAACTGCATTTTTTTGATGGAACAGTCGTACAATCTCGAAATGAAGACTAGTACCTATAACGTTGCCATTGATATTTTGTAGTTTCAGCACAATAATTTTGCTGTGAATTAGAGTGTAAGACGAGGGGGTTTTAAATGGCGAGCACGCTTATCTGACCCCGCGCTTTTTGGAGAAACAGTTTTTGCACGAGAATGCGTTTGGGAACAGGGCCGTGTCAAAGGAAAGCATACCGCAATTTGCTATAGAAATTTAAAAGGACAGCGTTTGTAGCCGACCTACTAAGATCGGGAAGACTAATATAATTCGTGATGTCGAACCTGCTAAGGTTTTTCATGCAAATTGGTGGAGTCAATACTCACATCTGTCGAATCTGGTCTGCAGAAAATCCACAAGAAATCGTTCAAGAAGGTCTTCATGGCGAGAAAGTCACTGTTTGGTGCAGTTTTACGGCTGCGTTTATTAATTGGTCCGTATTTCTACGAGGGAATGCAGACTGGAGAAGCCGTATCTGTAACTGTAAACAATGAACGATACTTGCAAATGTTAAGATATTAAGTTCTTCCATATCTGAACAACGAGCACTACGAAATTGAAAACATCATTTTTACGCAGGATGGAGCACCCCAGCATATTTTCCGACTAGACAATGAATTGTTAATCAACGTTCTTCAAGATCGTGGGATAAGCAGAAATTTCGCAAATTTATGGTTTCTAAGATTACCGGATCTTAATCCAGCGGATTACTGCCTGTGGCGCTTTTTGATTATTTTCAATAAGATTATCTTCAGATATAATTAAACCGGCTGGTTAACATTGAAAACTTAAGAGAAGAAATCCGCAACCAAATGCGATGAATTACATATTC
Organism: Popillia japonica; assembly: GCA_004785975.1. NCBI lineage: Eukaryota > Metazoa > Arthropoda > Insecta > Coleoptera > Scarabaeidae > Popillia > Popillia japonica. The sequence goes on from SMLS01054588.1 coordinate 4,021, forward strand.
TAGAGATACTTGGACAAATTTGGAAAGGGTTGTTTATGCTTAAATACTACAGCAAAACCTGTGAATAGCGGCCACTAAAAAATCAAAATTGTTGGCCGTTACTCAAAGGTGGCCGCAAAAGACAGGTGATGGATATTACTCACGCCAAATTCATCATCATTTACATGATAGCTATTATTTTTCTTGTAGAAATAAAATTCATTTGGACATTATTTTAAATGATTTTATTTATTTTTTATTTTTTGACAAAAATGCTTCAGTGTTTGTTTATTTTAAATTTTTTAACTTAGATTTATAAATTCCACTTTCACATTTGTGTAAAATTTTTGAAATGTCTATAACCATGTCACCATTATTGTTACACAGGAAGTAACTCTGTATTTCTCTTAATTTTTCGCACACTTCTCCCATATTTGACAAAGTTGATTTTGGATCTTCAAACTCTTCTATCTCGTTGTTATCGGAATCATCATTATTATTGCATAGTTCTTCAACAATTTCTGCTATACTAAACTCAGGATTCTCTGTAGGTTCAGTATTGTCAATGGAAGCAAAACTTGTCAGAATCACTCTCAACGAACGTTAATAGTCTTTTGATCAACAAACTGCGGTATATCATCTTAAAATTGTGAATTATGCCTTGATCTAACGGCTGACAATACGACGTAGTGTTTGAAGGCAAAAAAATCAATTTGACGTTTTCTAGAGAAAGTTTAGGAAGTGAAGTTGCATTATTCAGATATAGAAGCACATTTCGATTTTGTTTTTTCATTTTCATGTCAAACTGATACAGCCATTTTGTCATAAGATCTGATGTCATCCAAGCCTTTTTGTTAGGTATAAAGATAATTTGTCGATATGATTTTCCTTAAAACACTGGAGGATTTTTACTTTTTCCAATAACTAAAGGGTTTTCTTTGTCGCCTTCCATATTGGCGCAGAATAAAACGGTTGTTTTGCTATTTTTTTGCCATTGCATTTATCATATTCTAATGCTAAAGTTTTATTTGGCATGGCGCGATAATACAGACCTGTTTCGTCAACATTAAATATATCATTCGGGGAGTAATCCTTTAAAATTAATGGTAATTTAGATTTCCATGCTTCTACATCTTCCAAATTTACATCAGCGGACAAATTGATTTAAAAGTGATATTGTGTCTTCGACAGAAACATTCCAACCAACCATTTGAAGCAGCAAAATTCTCAATGTTTAAATTTCTTGCTGTCTCTAGCGCCTTTTGTTTAATCAATGATCCAGATATGGGAATGTTTTTATTTCTAGCCATGCAAAACCACTTATACACAACTTGATCCACTGCTACTCCACCCGTTTTAGGGGATTTCCATTTCTGATTCAAATTAATACCTGCTTCATACATCCTTTTAATATCACTTTTGTTATTTAGGATATCGTTAATTTGAGTTTTTCCAACCCCGATTTTTTCGACTAAATTCCGCAAACTTAAATTATACTTTTCACTCTCCTCGATAATATCAATTTAGTCTTTCAGTGACGAACGTTTTTTTTTACCGACATATTCAAACACTTCACGAACACAACGATAAACTTAAACTGATCGAATGAACAGGCGTTTTCGGAAACTGTTACAATCGGGTGCTGTTGTAAAATAATTCTAATTAGCAATAAACTCTTCCAAGTAAATTCTATCACCTTCTTTAGACTAAACAACAAATAAGTGAGTTTTAAAATTTTCGATACGGACGACGACCGTTATTGAGAGGTAAATTTTATTGCTTTTATGCCATAAAATATTGGGATCGTCTGGCCGTGGCCGCTTTGTAAAGGCGGCCGTTATTGCAAGGTTTGTATGTATATATCGAAATACTCGTATTGTAGATTTTACAATGTTCAATCTGCCCGTTATCACAGGTGTCCGTTATATAAAGGTGGCCGTTAACACAGGTTTTACTGTACCTCGAATGCAATTGAAAATATTTATGATCGATCGGTAGGGTAATTGCGAAAAGCAAAGGTGATTAAAAAGATTACTATACAAAAGCATATATCCATTAACTTTTTCAGCGTATACTACGCTTAAAAAAGCATATTGTATTATTCGGTTTTCTTACTACAGCTCTTGAAGTTACATTGAAATAATCGTCATACAATTCAATTTGTTAAACATACAATCATTTCCTTTGACATTTAGCAAATTGAATAAAAGAAGAATATTGCTTTTCATCCTCGACCTAAATAATTCCTCCAGGATTTGGGATTTTGTCTTATGCGAACACTAGGCCACGAAAAAGTGAACAGAAAATCTATCCCGTATTTTTTTCCGCTTGCAGTTCCATCTTTAACTGTGTGTGTCTCGTAAATTTTCTTTTGTTTCGTTTTTGGTTTATTTGCTTCCGTTCCAATTAAGCGTTATTTATTTATTTCGTTTTGTATCGACAACCGAAAGAAACATTGATTCTGCTTCGAGAATGAATAACAGTTTTGGATGGTAACGTAAAATGGGGGATTATATTGGCCGCGATTTAACCAAGATTAAACGAAAAAAAAAAAGAAAAAAGGGATCAGAATGTATATGGAATGGACTGTAATTTATGGATGTTTAAGATCTTTTCATTGGATTAAATATTTTGTGCGCTACATATAAATTACATATATCTACCCTAGATGTACAACATTTACATAGCTACATTATAACACATTTCCAATATGAAATTTATAGTTTTCGTAATGCTTCGAGAATTTCATCTGCTGACCTAACATGCCAGAGCGGATATTTAAGATTAACAAGATTATTAGATTGATTAATATTTTTTCAAGAGGTTTAAATAGCAAAATTACTAAAATAACTTTATCAAGGTTGGGGAAATTTCGAACTGCGTATTTAATTTGAAAGATTCTAACTTTTATGTCGCTCTCTAAACTTAACTCGCTCGATTTATTTTTTCATTAATTAGTTGGAATTGAAAAATGAAGTTTTTCGACCATTATCATTAAATCTTTCATTCACAGTTAAATATTGCTACATTCGATAAAGTAAGCTGATGATTTATTACAAAAAGTGAAATTTAGGTTATCCGCCACTAAATCCGTGTGTATTTTAACTATTAATTGGTTTACGTAGACTTCGGGTGTATTACGTGTGTTTTAGAATAATATTTGGTCTGACGAGCATTTTGATTCAGTTTTGTTTATTAGAGATCAAGGCACTCTTTCGAATTGAAAATTTATACTCTATGTGCGTTGAATTTTACGAGATTTATTAAAGGATGACTAATCGAACATTTTTATGAAAGTATTAATAATTTTTGTGACAATCTATATAGTGATCGCCAAAGTTTCTATTCATTTATACTAACTAACTACGCTATGTTAGAGCCCCCTTTTTAAATTTACCATAATTAGTGATATTGTGTTATGAGGAGTAAAGAAAATTTTGTGCATAGGTACTGAAATGAATTGTTCTCGCTGAATATTTTCAAATATGCATGTACCATTATGACTGTAAAACAACAAAACTGTATGTTTTTGGTGCTCAATTTTAAATTCTACTTACATTTAAGTCGGGTTTTAAATACAAAGTTGTCATAAAATAAGGAATATACAGGGTGCGGCAGAGCAGTACGCAGATTTAGTTACTACATACCTACGACTTTTTTTTGCGAGTAATGGCTCAGATTCAAATTGAACCCAAATGGTTATCTCATATTTTATGGACAGACGAGGCATATTTGACTCTGAATGATCGATTCAATACTCAAAACTGTGGAATCTGGTCTGTAGAAACTTCACAAAAAAACATTCAAGAAGGTCTTCATGGCAAGAAGGTTACCGTTTGATGCAGTTTTACAGCTGATTTTATCATTGGTCCGCATTTCTACCAGTAAATGTAGAATGAAGGGGCCGTATCTGCAACCGTAAACGGTGAACGTTACTTGCAAATGTTAAGAGATTATGGTATTACATGGTATACAAAATAGGTACCACGGAAATGAAAATATCATATTTAATGAGGATGGAGTACCACTACATATTTTTCGACCTGACAAAAGATTGTTAACCAACGTTTTTCGAGATCGTCAGTTAAGCATTTCCAAAATTCATGGCCACCAAGATCAGCTGATCTGAACTCAGCGGATTACTGGCTATGGGGTTATTTAGAAGGTTTAGGGTTTAGAAGACGACCAACAACGCTAGCGGAATTAAAAGACAATATTACGGAGCAAATTGCTGCAATTCAATCAGAATGTTATGGAATGCTGTGCACAATTTGGAGGAAACGTTGGTAATCTTATAACAAAATGTAGGCCATACTGACGTAACTGCTTTTGAGCATACTAAATTCCATTGCTTAAGCAATTAGGATTCTTTTAGTTTTTGTTATTAATTTAATTTGTTAAAAATTTATAATTATTTAAAATATATCTCTTACTTTTAATAATACCATATTTACATATGTACCTACTTATTACTGCATGAAGTATGGTCCGTTTATGGATTTTACTGGCTTTGAGGCTAATTTCTACTCGTTACAATATATCTACCATCCTTCTCTGTCAACTTGAATGACTGACTTTCAACTTTGATAATTAGAAGAAGATAATTAATATCTTATTCAATATAAAAGCTATAGACAATCCTTACTAAATTACTCATCTTAAATATAAGGAGAAGGCATGAAATTTAAAAGGCAATATTGTATGTCATTTGTAACAGATTTTCCACAGTAGTAATAAAATTATGCTTCTAGGTGATTGTGTTAAGCATGTGTTTTTCGTTTGGCGGCGACATCTGCTACTAATCTATTTTGAAAAAATATAACTTGCGGAAGAGATAATTGCTGCCGCATTGATTTTATAAATACATTTATACATATAGTAGAGCGTATCTTTGTTTGCTGGTTTCTATTACCAATTTTCACATATACTGTAGAGATAATTGATTTCTTCTAAAATAATTATAATTGGTATGGGCATTGAAGAACTATTAAATTGTTTGCTACTAATAGCATTAAAGGCATAAAGGTTGTTGAAATATGATTTAAAACATTCTTTGTTTAAAATATTTCTAGAACAACTCAATATTTTTATGGATAGACATTATAATATCCGGTTGATTCAAGCCACTGGAAATGTTCTGTAAAAAAATGGTATAATGTAATTTCACATCAATCTTCATGTAATACGTTACGTTTATTGATATGATAACAGTACGCATTGTGTCTGCAAACATCACACCACAGTTATTGCGATTAATTAGTTAGTTACAGTTAGTTAATATTCACAATTTACAGAATTTTTTGCTGCAATGAAATGCGGCGTGTCTTGCAAATTCGTTAGCCATGTCATTGCCTTTGGTATTAGTGTGCTCTGGAACCCACATTAGGGGTAGGCACCCTGCTATTTGTGGCCAGTTGCATCACATTTATCCGACATTCCCAGACTGACTTAGACTCAAAGCTGTGAGTGGCCAGAGCTTTCAGAGCGGTTTGGCTATCGGTACATATGTACATATATACAGGTGATATAGAAAAAACTACAATACATAGCCACATGTGATCGAAGACCAAGAAATAATAGAAAAAGTTCCTATACACACATGCCCGATTGCTTTTAGTATTTCAGTTACAAACTGTTTTTATATTGTTCTTGTATTTTACTTTTACTTAGGCAATAAAAAATATTTTGTAATGAAACAAAACATTTGATAAATGTGAGAGCAATATTTACTTTAGTTTATTGAAAGTTTTATCAGAACGTAATATGACATCACCAGTATGGGTTTTCCTTTAATGTGCGGCCAGGTATAATTGATAATTATCTAATTGGTCCATTTCGAATGCCCAGACGAATGACAAGCAAACTCTCTCGAAATTTTTTGGAAAAGGAACTGAATACTTTATTAGATGTTGCATTGAATATTATAAGAAGAATGTACTACATGCATGACGGAGCGTCAGCTCACTATTCTTGAAAAGTAAGCGAATTTCTCTCACGGAATTTAGGAAATAGGTGGATTGGTCGTGGGGGACCTATACCATGACCAGGTCGTAGTCCCGACCTTAATCCCCTCGATTTTTCATTTTGGGGATCTATGAAATGTTTAGTGTATACCTACCGTAGAAATAAATAGTGAAGGACAATTATGGAACAGGATTGTGGAGTCTACTGATAGATTTCGTAATAGTGCTAACATATTTCAAAGATGCCGTCAGTCATTTACACGAAGATTGTAAATGTGTAGATCATCAATTAAACACCTTATGTGGAACTAATATGTATCTTATATTTTTTAATATTGTTTTGCTTAATAAAAGCCGTTTGACGTCAATAGCTTGTAACTTGAAAACAAAAAGCAATCGGATATGTATGTATAGGACCTTCTTTGTTATTTCTTGGTTTTCTATCACATGTTGCTATGCATTGTAGTTTTTTCTATGTCACCCTGTAGATGTTTGCATTCGTCAGGCCTTTACCTACGTTTTCTCGGACGCCAAGATCTATGGCACGTATCTTCAAGCTGAAAAATTGTTGGAGATGCTCCCAGGGTTCTAGAGAGGTTGGTCGGTCCATGAACACCAACCCCTTCCTCTTTGCTAGTTTTGTATCCGTCTGTATACCAGATATGAGATCGGTTTTCAAAGTTGGGTCCACCAGAACTCCTCCCACCAGAACTTTCTCACGACTAGGAAATAGCATCCTGAATTGGTGCTCGTGATGTAATTGGATAGTCACGTTGTCAATGGCTTGTTTAATTCTTTGCGTAGAAATTAATTTTGAATCGGCTGACACTAAAAAAATACTCAGCAACTGTAGTTGTTTGCAGGTACAGTATATAGATAAATAGATAGAGTTTCCAGGCTAGTTCTAATTAGTTATAACAGTCATTTCAAAGTAGATATCTTTTCAATGTGTGGATATTGGATATTATTCATCGAATTAATATAATGAGGCAATCGTAAGTGTGGTTTTTCATTCTCCAATTCGTGCATAGATTTGGAGCATATTCACAAGTACAGATGCCGACCTACCACAAATACGATTAGTGAGTGATAATAATAATAATATTTTAATTCTAATCTGGGTGCTTCACTTTTGAATAGCGCGTTTCTATATTTTCACACTATTTCTAAAGTTATTCAAAATATTTTCTCTGTGAATTTTAAATGCATACTCTTTCCTATTCATAAAGCATGAAGCTTTGCAGCGACGGAAATAGGAGAGAGAAAAAAAGGAGTCGTATAATAAATCAACGTCTCAGGAAATATTAAACTTACATACTTTTAAAACCGGTGCTGAGGTATTACGGGTATCGTCCTGCTTTCACTATAAGCAACACAAGGGCGATAAGACGTAACAGCACTGTCTTTTTCCGGAGGGTTGCCATAGTTTGGTCGCTGCGCCCTCATTCTTAATAAAAACGAGTAAGGTTGCGTGCAAGAAGTGACGCGCTAGAATGCGTTCTTTAAGTTAGGGGGATGAACGCAATGGAGGAGATGGATATTTCCTTATGCAATTTAAAATTCCATTTTGCGCCCCGAGATATCAGGTCGCGGGTATTCCGTCAAAGTGCAGTATCCAGTAGGCGACGTTTCTCTTGCTATTATTCTTATTACGTCGCCGCTACGGAGGACATAACTTAAAGAGAAGCGGATGAATATAAAGCGAAATGCATAAGTAATATTGCGAGCTCTCCTGTACTGATGCAGGATAAAAGAAAGGAATACCATTTGTACGGAGGTAAAATAAATTTTTAAGAGTTTTGTAGTACTGCGTGTCCACGTAAATAT
>SMLS01054591.1:0-19350 GCA_004785975.1 Popillia japonica
GCCTAGCATAAACCTATTTCTATTTGCATTGCTGAAGAGGAGAGAGATAGATAGGCATGTATAGTGAAAGAGGTGCTAGAGATTGTAGATCGTTGTATTTAAACTCTACAGGACTTATTTAATCTTTCATATGTACACGTTCAATATAGCTTGGAGCTGACTGGATATCTCTGGATTATAATGATATAGAATGATACTTTAGTAATGGAGAACGCATAATTACTGAAGTTTGCATGCGTTTTCTTAAAGGAAGTTTAGTTTTTGTGCTGTTACATAATTGCTGAATATTGCGACGTACTAATTTACGTGAAAACCGCAAGATTAACGAATTGGCTATAAAATTACGCTTAATACCTAAATAAAAAACGCTTTAACAGAGTTATATAACATCCCAATAATGTTAATGCCTTTTAGTACGTACTTACAATTTGCAATCCAAGAGGTTCATGACGTAAAATTACTAAATTAATTGCTATTTTACGCGGCATATTCAATAAAAAAATCATGGTGAATACAGAATATTTTGATGAATTGCTATACAATACAACTCAACTTGACAATGTAAGTGCCACCGACGTGCCGTTCTAAAGAATTATTATCTACTTTAACAATGAGTTATATTCAAGACAGCAATAGTTGTACATACTTATATTAAGTTATTTTTCATTATACATATGTACACAGTTCTTCATCATCAAACTATGTCATCATTATAGTTTTTCATCTGTAACAATATAACATGTGTTGAATAGCAAAATTACTCATTTTACTTACAAAATTTTGACAGATTTTTTGATTCCACATCTGACTTAACCTCCTGAAGATAATCTTTGGCCAAAACATGTGGAGATATTAATAAATCTATATTTTCCATGTGAGAAGAACTTTGTATTTTTATATAATTACGTTGGCTACTCATACCTGGTCAATTATGAATCAAACTCGTAAATTTAGATATACAATATTCAAATAAAAGTAAAAGTATTATGAATGGTAAGATACAATTATGTAGAATATAAATCCAAATCATTTTGGTCAATTACACGCGAATGTCAAAATTAAAATACCCCTTATAAATTGCAATATGCGCCGCCTATGAATGCAGAATGTTTACCTCGATCGAACTAACGCAAGCCATCGCAAAAACAGCTGTCGATGTTATAAAAACTACGATAAAACGCTGATGTGTCAGCTTTTTTTAAATAGCTTTGAATTCTAAGGGTCAATAACACCAATACATAAGATTACGTATAAAAATATTATCGGAATTACTGCACTTCACTACATATCACTCTAATCACTCTGAACTATCGTGCTGCCTTTCGTTCATTTACACCTGGATTTCTGGGTCCAGGAGGTCTTCTTCAGCACGCAAAACGCTACGGGCCCTTTCACGTCCACGATTTTCGAGGCTAGATGATTTGGAAAACGCTGCCTATACCTAAGACATGTTTGACGAACATTTTCACCTGTTTCACCATAAATGAAAATTGTATTGTACAATACATGCAGTGTGTAAGCCCTCCGAAACGTCCACATACAATATTCGAAACAGACTTAATCTGATTGTGCTTTGCATACCTACTTGTTAAATATCGCCTATCGCTACATCTGCTCTGCGCTATATATAGGTATTCGTTAGAAAACAGTGGCGCGGCGAATATTTTATAAATATCTTTGTCATTTTTTCTTCTTGCGTCTGGGAAGGAATTTGCGCAAAATATTTTGGATTTAAGTTTAATAAAATAATATCTTTCCATTTTTCATATTTGTACTTTTATTTCAAATACACCCTGTATGCGTCCTTATTAAACTAACATAAGCGGTCTAGTAAGAACTTTTACTGAAAAATTATTACAGTACATTATTTCAATGTAAAATAATTCTATTGTGGTGTTTGGATGATGCAATCACTAGAAGCAGATAACTCTTAGATTTTGTTTGTTTTACCTTCTTAAATTACTGGTGCAAGGAGACGTCTAACATGATTCAGTAATGATTTTGATCCTGCACTCAAGAACGTGCTTCTGGTTATTCAAGATTTCTAATAACTCACAGAAATAAAAGTATGTACACCCACGGACTAGTCCATGTCCGTTTTATCTTAAAGAGAATAGTGACTGGAGCGCAGGCTGTACCGCTAGATACCGGACATAACCAAAGTCCGTGATGGTACATACAATATGTTCATAAATGTTTGAGATAAGAACCATAGGCAACCAAATATACAGATCGGTACTGGTAAAAAATAATTCCCTTGCAGTAATTTTAAAACTGTGAAACCTTACTTTATTGGATTATAATACTTTCAATAGCTCTTAAAAGAACAGGCTTTTAAACTATACAAATTACCCCCGAAAAATCAACGGCAAACAAGAAGTAATATAAATTTTAGGTGAAATGGACAAGAACGTGACATAAACAATGTGAGAACCGCTATATGTACTGATTTTACTGCCAACTTAAAATTCTAATTTCGCGCCTTTAATTTGAACTTGATCTTAAACATTTATGAACACATGATATGCATTGTGTGTATTATGATACACTTACTTTAGATAAATTTGTAAACTTACTATAGATCGTCTAAACCTGCGTATGCAGTATGGGATGTAATAGCAACTACGCCTCTCTTACTATCCTTAGTTACTTGTCTATAACGCTATCCTTCCTTCCGATTGCATACTATTACGTGAGAATTGTTGTCAATCGTCAGTTTCACTATATTTTTAGATAAATTTTAAGTTAATTTGTTGATACTCGGTGTCCAAAAATATTATTTGAATATCAATATCGTCAATTCTATTTTATGTCATTTTCTTAACTGGAGTGCCCTCTATCTAGTAGTATGTTTCGATAGATATTTATTTACCTTTAAAATGATACCAATATTTCTACTTTTACCTTTGAATTTTTTTTAATTGCAATTGAAGGTCAAATAGGAAAATGCGTAATTACTACGCGTGTTTGATTGGTTGTCATGATTTCAATGAAGTAGGCGATTTTGAATTCTAACGTTTTAGTTAGTGAACATGGTCTACGTTATATGTAATGTTTTGGGAACTGTCTTTTGGTTTCAAGAGTGTATGCGCAAAAGGATCCAAACAATATACATCCGGATGAGAGAATGCTGCAGGCACTAAAAGAAAGATTTGATCATACTAAAAGCCATAGGTTTTAAATGAAGAGAATCAACTGGCGATTTGTCTTTCAGTGGTACAAAAACCACAAATTAGAGAATTAAGTAAAGATCTATCATTAAAGCAATCATCCGTTGGAAACTGTCTTCAATACAATAAGTTCCATCCCTACCATATGCAACTGCATCAAGAACTTTCCGCGAATGATTTCCAGAAAAAAATTACTTTTTGTCAATGAGAACAGCAACAAATAGCCGAAAATTTTTTTTAATTTGTGCTGTTTAAAGACGAGTGCAAATTTCACAGAAATGGTCCTGTGAACATGTTAAGTTTCATTTTTATGATACGACAAATCCTTACAAAATCTATATTATAGTTCTCAACACAAAAGCAGCATCAATGTTTGGGCCGGCGTAGTACATGATTGTGTGGTTGGGCTTTATTTCTTTGAAGATAGTGTAACCGGGGAAGTATTCTTAAATTTCCTAACGGACGATTTTCTACGGTTAACAGAACATCTTCCTAACTTTATGAAGCAGCAGATATAGCTTCAGCATGATGGTGCACAAGCTCACTTCACCGAAAATGTCTAGGAGCATATATCAGAACAATTTCCAGAGAGGTAGATTGCGAGACAAGGTTTGTTATTAAGACCAATGGGCCTCCGTTTCTTTTATTCAATTTTCCTATTCTAGGTCCCATCACAAACAGCAATATTATTTACTAGCTGGTAGTAACTCAATGTTTACTTAGTAAACAAATCAAACACGCGTAGTAATTACGCATTTTCTTATTTGTTACACTTCAATTGCAATTAAAAAAAAAATAGTCAAAGGTAAAAGTGGAAAAGTTGGTATCATTTTAAAGGTAAATAAATACCCTATCGATACATACTACTAGATATACTGGAGATAGAGGGCATTCCATTTAAGAAAATGGCATAAAATAGAATTGAAGATATTGATATTCAAATTATATTTTTAGGCACCCTGTATAATAAACACACAACATTCCAGGCTTATAAGATAAAATGATGCTGGTTTAGACTTTCTGCAAAATTTCATTCAAAATAAATGAAAAATTATGCGGGAATTAAAGTTTAACTAAAGTAGTGATTTCGGCAAAAAAAATATAACAAATTAAATAACCTGGCAACGTCGCATTTTAAAGCAAAATTATTTTAGGTGTGAACGAAGCATTTGAAAGTACACTTAGTTCAATAGAAATAAGTAGGTCATTCAATTTAAAAAAAAAGTGATAATTATGTGGTACGCTTTTTTGGGAAACCCTGTATAAGTCAAATTAATTTTAAAATGTGCTCCTTTTATCCTACAGTTGACTTAAGCCACCATGATATCTAGCTCTAACCAACTGCTAAGCATTGTTTACTCTACTATCGATATACGAGCACATTTACATTTACCGCTTGCGGTCTATAAAGCCAAAAAGCTGTTAATTGGAGTTTAATACCCCGTGTGTGTTGGTACAAACATCACTCGTCACTTAATACAGTAAAAGTAACAATTTAGCTTATAATGGCAACGGTTCAACGGTAACCATTAGTTGCCAATTTGCACTCTTCCGCACGTAACAAATAATTTTATGACGGTATAGGACCGATTAAGGAAATCCAAATGGTGTAAGCAATGTTTCAGGGGAGATATCTTATCGTCTAGTTCTAACATTATTTCGATGCGAGACGATATACATTGAATAGAGTCAATGACAGGCGGAGCGCGTACAATCTGGCACTAAATACTCTACGCCGCATACAACCCGCATTTGGCTCGACAAAACAATGTAACAGTTAAATTCGTGGCATTCTGACAGGAGCACAGTGAAAAAGTCAGGCAATGTTAGAACTCGCACGTTAGCTAAACTATCGCACTTTGCCGTTTACCTATCTGATTATCTCGCGTCTCTATATATGCAGGAATGCACTGAACTCGATTGTATGTACGAGTGTTGAAGCAAATACTGCGGCAACTTCAGTAGATCTATTGATGAGAAACTGCAATTGCTGAAGCTCTGTTGCAAGTACGGATTATGTTAATTGAATTCGCTCTCTGAATGCTAAGGTAGCATGGATAAAATAAAAGATATGAAGAGGTTAAAAAAAACACAACATAGTAGTTGTAGGAGGTTATTACACTAAATATAAACAAAAACACAGCTGTTGTTGGCAAGAAAAAAACTGCAAATGATGGATTGTAATAAAACTTTGCTAGTTGGGGCACCTCATTAACTGTTTCCACGGAACATCCTGTTGAGATCTACATGCATAGATGCATATATAAGAAGTTTTTATTTCTTTAAAATAAAAATCAAGAAACTAAGAATTATTACGATTATTTGCCTCCTATAAATTCATCGTATACAGACTGTTGATATACGGGATGATTTTTTGAAAACGATCTACCTTAAATATTTCAGAAACTAAAAGGAATTTAAAAATTTTCAAAAACGCTTCTACATTTAATTTTAGAGGGAAACAATTTCATATGAATTACACTTTGCCCAAAACGATATTGAAACGGGTGCAACCGACAGACTTCAACGCGGCAATTGTAATATACATACAGTATATTACAATAATACAGTATGTACACAGTATAACAGTATGGACATTTGACCAATTTTCATTGCATCGGTTTTTGTGCGCAGAAGCGAATAGTTCATCTTAACAGTATGGCGGATTGTTTATGTTTTGTGTTTTGAGAAGAATTTAACGCTCATAATTATTTATCGTGCTGTTTGATAAAGAAGTGTTCGGTGTATGTTATACTATTTTTGTTTATATATGCATATAGTGTAGTGCGTAACGTGTATATAGTATAGGAATAAGTGTAATCAGCTGTGTACTTTTCGTAATTTGGTTTGTTTTATGTATCTTATTACTAAACCTTTTTAGCTTCAATATGCATGTAATAACATACTTTTAATATTACAACTTTTGCGTTTATCTTCCGTTAATCCTTCCAATTAAATTAAATAAATAATTATATTGTATAAACAAGGGTATTATTTACAGGTGGTAGCATTTAGTTACTTTTATATATCACTACGATGAAGTTAGATACAGAATAAAGTGTTGTTCAGAAGACGGTGTGTATTTTATTCCGACCTACTCTGGAAATAAAAGTAAGCCGGCGAGGGTTACATTTCCTTTTTACAATTCAACGTTACTTTTTCAATTATCAAAATAATTAGCATTTTCCTGGTTTCGCATACATTCAATATTATTGATTTGGTCATCCTGTTAAGATGCCCCTAACTTCACTGTATACTTAGAGGCTATTCAAAAATATACATAAAAGATCAAAGGTGCCGACACAAATGTCCATACTGGTTATACTGTGGTATGTATGTATGTATTCCGTAATATTCTTTTTGATTGTTGAGTTATTCCGTGACATTATTACTCTTCTTAGCACATGTAATAAAATGACTGCTGGGACTACTACCAAGAAATTTGCAAACGGAGTGTAACTCCGAACTGTTTCCAAGGTATTTTCATATTTAACAAATATCTCATTTATTTACAGGAATATACTATTTATTTCAAAACGGTTTCTATTTTTTACAGTGCGTAAATTAAATACAACGACACACACAGTTCGATTTACTAACGCTTTTCTTAACATGTGAACATATTCCTAAACAAATAATTTATTCTTCGCTCTTATACATTGATTTGTCGATAGAAATACGAGAACATTTTTTGTACATATTCTGGTATAGAATATACATACAGTATCTACTTACCAAAACAGCGTATCTCAAATTATAAGAAAAGACAACACTTTTCGGCAATGTTTCTATTTTTTGGAGTTGGAGCTTCCAACTACATACACCCCATGTAGTTAGAAATTTCCAACTCCAAAAAATAGAAACATTTCCGAAAAGGTGTTGTAATATTTCCGGGAGGTCCCTTTTCCCATACAAACCTGACCACCTTTTCTAACTCAATTTTTTTCACTTGTGCAAAATGAAGCATTAGGGTCAGATGTTTTTAATGTACCTACTGAATCGCCTCTTTTCCATCTTGTAACAATTTGTCACAAAAGACACGCATTACGGGACTAGTATTGTATGAGCAAAAATTATTTAAATAACGAATTGCCACGACTAAAAAACCACCTTCTTTTAGGGGTTCAATTTTTTGTTAATGTTGCGATTAATCATTGAATGTTGCCTGGTTGAATTTGGACAGCTTCCTGATTTTGTGTTCTTGGAAGCTGGTTTTTTTCAATGTGGTTCGGACTTGTGTGCGATTTTTTAGAGAAACAGGAAGTGGAACACAGAATAGCGGTTTGGCCAACAGACCAAGCTGTTTAAAATGTTCGAGAAAGTATTCACGCAACACCAACAAGATCTTTGTGCAGAGTTATACATTAGGGAGGGACATTATTTTATTTCCTTATAGGACGCGGACGTCTCATGAATTGTTATCGCTTGCTTATAATAGGCACATGTTATATTGCCAGTGGTTCGCCCAACATTTATTGAACAACAATAACCTCTTGGATTTGACATTTTTTTAGAGATGAGGCGTGCTTTTATTTTTTTGTTAGGGTATATCAATTTACAAACCATGAAAATGTGGAGTACTGAAAATCTTCACATATTTCGTTAGTCCTCGTTGCATTCCCAAAAAGTTGGGGTGTGTATGGTGTTTCTCCCAGATGATTTTAGTATTAGCGACTGGCAATACGTCATCCTAATTAGTCGTTATTGCCTGATATAAAATGCATGTTATGCCATCTACAAAAAATACTTATGCACGCATGAGAATATTTAGAAAATGTATGAGGTAAATACATATTTCCGCATACCTTTTACAGCAGCCAGTACAAATACATATATATATTATTTTACTAATGCATGTTACAAAAGTAAATCATGGTGCTATTTGCATATTACATGTCTAATTAATCCATTTATTTTTATTTAGTTACAATGCTTTACAGTAGAATTTGCAATATCTATAATTTCATAGAAGGAAAGATCAAAATTGGATTAAAACTTTTTAATTATTTGGGCACTATATATACATTTTATTTTAGTTTTTATGCCTGCCTGTACACAACAAATTCAAAATATTATTTAGGATTAGGTATTTCTGTTTGAGGAGACAACAATTTTCATCCCTAATAGTTTCAGTGCCGGTACCGATTTCACTTTATCGCTGAAAACCAGTCCGACGCCATTCAATTACTATTAGATTAGTGTGTGTGTTTTACGTGATTATAATACTAAAACCGTTTCGCAAGCAAATAGAGAGCTGGCGAGTAACGAACCATATTAGACTTTTAGATATGGTTTTAAATCGATATCATTATAGTAGTACTTTTAAGCTCAAATGTGTACGTAGTGCATACAAACTCAACACTGAAAATATTGGGAATATATTATTACTAAAACTATTTTTGGTGAAATTTTATAATATTTATGTCATATTTGGTAAGAATTTATATTCACAAAACCTAACAATAATTACCTCAAACTAAATTCAAGCTATTTTAATCAAGAATCCAATACCTACTGTTAATAAATCCAAAACTATGAAAGAATCGACTTTTGTTAACCATCTTCAAATACACGAGAGTGGATCAAATATATTTTTATCTTCAGACTATGAATCTACGATATCAACATTGGTAAAATTTTTAAGGAAGACATGCTGAGATTGCGACAGGGATGGTCGTATAGAGATAGCGATTGGAAATAGTTACACAATACCTATTACCTACATTGTGAACCGCTTTTAGTAGTTTTATCAACAGTTTTCTATCGCGAATGACAATTTGCTTTCATAACTCCGGTGAAAAAATTGCATTACTGGATCCCTCTTTGGCAATATGAGGTCGATAGCTGTGCGCAGTTTCCAACGTAGGGATGTTTTCTGTTAATTAAGCACTAAAACATTAAAGTGTATTTGTAAAATAATTTTAATAAACAGTTTCAATTCACACATTTTATACTATTTTCACAATACCTGCTACGTTTCCAATTTGCATGTTGCCTGTTAGGGTCATTTTTCAGTCGTCTATGTACAATTGACAGCAATGTCTAACATATGTTTCCTGTATTCCTGCCGTTACATACACACAATAAGTTTTTTTTTAGTGCCGTTTAATTTTTTAATTTATAGGAATGGACTTGTAATACGTTTCGAAAAATTTTTATGCATTAGATATACACTGAATATCTGCATATTTCTATCTGCTTGGTTATATTCTTGATTTGGAAGCAATAGGCGGTGGAAATATAGGATGAATGTCGGATGATCGTACAAACATTCATGATCTTGTCCCTATAGAGGTAGAATTGTTATTTAGTAGCCTTTTAGAACAACAGACCTAACGGAAGCATCAATTTTCCTCCCCTTTACTATTTCCCCTAAACATGAGCTCAGATACGGGTGAATTATTTCCTCTTTATCAGCTTTTCGCATAAATATTCGAATTCGGATGATGCTTTTTCGTCTCATACAATTTTAATTTTGCCCTCGAGAGTTGTTATTTTGCATAGTTGGTGCGTATTTTAAAACCTTTTTAAAATTGTTCCGCTCTGAGGAAGAGGCTGTTTAAATATTAATATATTTGTTTGATACAGTTCCCACGTATGTACATACATGTATTTATTGTATGGTTATGTAGATTACAACAAAAATTTCGATTTCGTTTTAAATACGATGCAGTTTATACTCTACTATACTGTTCCTACTGTCTAAACAAAGAAACAAATGTGTATACGTTACCTATAACAATTACTTATTTTACTGAATTAAATTATTAGATAAATTATGATAATTCTACTTTTAAAACACAGAGAAGAAATAAAGTTTCTTTCGAAGTATCTTTCTACAAAATTCTAATAGATGGCACCAGCTCTTAGATCAAGATAAGGTCTATGGCAAATGAAATGAAGACGAAAGTTAATTTGCGAAAGATCAATATTGCAGTCAATTCACATAAGTTTGTGTTTTAAATTGATAGATGAGTATCAACAATCTGTATTTTAATTCGAATTCCTTCTTGAATTTTAATATTTTGTTTTAACGTCTAAATGCCGAAGCAGGGCCCTTCTGGGACCCCAAAGTAACAAATTTTCAAATGTTATTTTTATTCAACCCAGTAGATGTCGTTGCCTAAAGGTATGTGCATCTTATTGTTAGTTTAATAATAATAATAATAATAATAATAATAGTTTATTGGCAGTCGGATTTGCAACGGCAAATATGTGCCTTGTCAATAAATACAAATAAATACAAACAATAAATACCAACAACACAGTAATAAGAAACAAGTACATGAGTACATACATTATGGTTTTTTATTATAAAAATCGTCAATGCAGTAGAAGCACTCTCTTAACAAATACTCCTTAACCTTTTTTTTAAATAACATTATGCTCTGCACCTGTCCCAGCTCCCGAGGCAAATTATTATATATTTTTATTTTATTATCTAGATAGTTTTTTCCACTTGTTAGGTCAATGGTAACACTTGCAATTCGAACAAAAGTCAAATTTATTCCAAAACCTTTACAATATATATAATCTGGTTTTCGTAACAACTTCTTCAGTAGAATAAAATTGACATTTATTTTGTGTCAAATTATAAATAAATAACTAGCCATGCCTATCAACAAAATTATCTACAGACAAAGAAATTCAGTGATATATAGGATTATGTTTACAATATAGTGAAGAATTTAAGATACATATTTTGAAATGTAAATTTATAATCATAACACTAATGCCCCTTATATCAATGTATTTTTTTGTCAAGCTCTAACAATTCTGTTCAAGGACTAGGGAAAAACATAGCAAAAAAACCTTGTCAAGAGCCTAATTTTATAAAATTCAGGCGTGATTAGGTGATTAAATTATTATAAATAATACTTAAATTTTCTATATCTGTTCTAAAATTGACCGCGTTATTTTCTTTTTGAATGTATATCATTTCATATATTAATCTTTTATTATAACGATTTTGATTTTTAAAAATCTTATTATTTTCAAATACAAAGTTATGTCGTAATTCTTTAGAATGCTTAGACAAAGCAGTTTCCGCGGTTATGCAAACTAGACAATATCTAAAAAAACGACTGTATAATCGTCAATACACTGTAACGCATAACATAACATATATTGACAAATTTCTTTATCGTCAAACCCAATATTGATCCTTGGCCTACATTACTAATTTTTTGATCAGAATACACAGTTACCGTGTCTTGTGTTAGTTTAACTTTATGTGGTCGATTATGCAAGTAAGATTTTATCCAATCTAGACATAGTCCCCTAATTCCGTATATCTCCAACTTGGACAACAAATGTGAGTGATCCACTGTGTCAAATGCTTTTGACAGATCAAACATCAGGGAGCAAACCCTTCGCCCACTATCCAAGGAATTGTAAATATTCTGTAAAACGGAAACTTAAGCCTCATTGATTGATTTTTTTTAATAATCATATTGACAGTCTGCAAATAATAAAAATCGCTGGAAATGTTCATGTAAGCGTGTATACATTGATCTTTCAAATACTTTTGGAGAAAGTCGATAAAATCGATATTGGATTCGCTATATCAGTTCTGTCACCCTTCTTGTAAACTGGACATAATGTGGCTAGCTTAAGGAATGTAGGAAAGCAACCCTGTGCAAAAGCTATGTTTACTAAAAAGGCTAGAGGATGTTTGATATATTCAGCTACTTGCTTAATAACACTTGAAGGAATCCCGTCAAATCATGCAGACAATTTATTGGTGATGTCCATAATAATGTTGTAGATCTCACTTACATCTACTGGGAAAAGGAACAAATTGCCTGTTTTGGGCACATTAAAAGTAGTAACCGCATCCGACTGCTTGTCAGTGTTACAAAAATCATTAAACATTATTGCAAGCTCGTCAATATTTTGGACAATTTCATCATTATCTTTCTTTAATTTAATATTGCATTTACAAATGATCATACCTAGTGTAGTTTATGATCTACTGTTACGTCTACGTTACGTTTTCTTTTTGTTTTTAGTGGTGGTTTTTGTTATTATATATGTACATATCTACACTACGTGAATGGTGTCCATTGAGGATCGATATAGATTTGTTAGTTATAGCAGTTTATACGGAGTATTTTAGTTCGAGACTATTTTTTTCTTCATTGTTTTTTTGGTTAGAAATGAATCGGTGGGAACGAATACGGCCGTTGACACAAGCGGAATTCGAAAATTACGGGGATAATTTGAATTTAGATACTGATTCCGAGGAAGTATTATTATTATTATACATTGCGACGACAGTACGTCGGATAACAAATATAAAGATACCGCAGAACATGTTTCCGAGGTGGAGGATATCTTAGAAGTTCAAGACGACGAAGAATCGGATAAGGAGCCTGAACAAGCTGAATCAAGCGAAGAATTTGTAGGTACTAAATATACAGGCTGTTTCAAAGTAACTCGGCACTATTGCTAACTTTGTTATTATTAAAGCTATGACTTTGGTTAAATTAGCAAAGAAGCAGTGTTTTCATTGCTGATTACGATGTTCACCTTTAAAACATAATCGAACATCGCGTTTTCGAGATATTTGAAAAAAAATTTTTTTTTTAATGGAACACCATGTATATTTTTAGTTTTAATGAAAGGCAAAAGTATTCTTAACAAACATCATTATACACTCTTATAGCAAAATACTTAAGATACCGTAGATATGAACATTTTTGTGATTTTGTCAAGCTGGTCATGAATTTCGATAAATCATTTATTTACATCTGTTAAATGGTCGTATTTGTATTAACCTGCATATTTACCGTTGCAAATTCATGATTGTCATATAGAATTAGTAGTGTTAAGCATAGTTTTGATATGGCTTTTACTCATACAGAAAAGTGTGATATGTTAGAAACATTTATAATATGCAGAAAAAATAGTAGCAGAGCTTTAGAGTGTTATCGCGACAATTTTCCGGATCGAAACCCTCCAGATCGAAGATATTTTTTAATGTTGTGCAGAAGATTCAGAGAAAATGAAAATGTATTTATGAAGAGGAAACATAAAAATAGGTTTATAATTAGTGAAAACGTTGAAACGAATGTAGTGGCCTATTTTGAAGCTTTTCCAAATAATTCCATTAGAGATATGGTAAGGCATAGTGATGTTTCTTTGACAGTTATTCATAGAATATTAAGAAAACATAAGTTTATTTCCATCGTCCATCGTCCTACTCAACCTTTAGTACCTGGAGATTCTAATAGACGGCTTATTTTTTGTCGTTGGTTGATTGCCTCGTGTAGAGAAAATCCTCGTCTACTAAAAAATATAATTTGGAGCGACGAATCG
This sequence comes from Popillia japonica, assembly GCA_004785975.1. Classification (NCBI taxonomy): domain Eukaryota; kingdom Metazoa; phylum Arthropoda; class Insecta; order Coleoptera; family Scarabaeidae; genus Popillia; species Popillia japonica. Next base: position 13,491 of record SMLS01054591.1, read on the forward strand.
AATTTTTCGAATTCCCGTATGTTCAACTGTAAGAACACGCAGTAGTGGTCTCGAGAAAAACCACTACTAACGTACCCAACACATCCACAAACAGATTTAGTTTGAATGTATGGTGTGGATTGGTTGATAGTGAAGTTTTGGTCGTTTGTTTTATTGTGGATCGCTTACAGGAGTAAGATACATCAACCTTATGGTAGAAGTTTTGGAAGATTTCCTAGATAACATAAACTTAGAAAACCGTCGAATTATTCACTTTCAGCAAGATGGAGCCCCTGCTCATAATTTCCGCGAGGTTGGTGCAGTTATGCAACGACTTTTTGAGGACCGCTGAGTAGGGACAAATGGCTCGATAAACTGGCCGGCTCGGTCTCCAGCCTTGTCCCCATTAGATTTTTTCTTTTGGGGCAACGTAAAGAATGATGTATACAAACGAAAATACCGGAATGTACAGGAATTAGAAAATAGTATTCGTGTATGCATAAATTCAATAGACGGTAGAAGCATTTTGGGAGCTACAAACAGTGTTCATAAACGTGCTTTAACATGCATTCAACAAAATGTAGGTATTTTCGAACATTTAATATAAATTTACAGATGTAAATAAATGATTTATTGACAGTCATGACCAGCTTGACAAAATCACAAAAATGTTAATATCTACGTTATCTTAAGTATTTTGTTATAAGAGTGTATAATGATGTTGGTTAAGAATACTTTTGCCTTTCATTAAAACTAAAAATATACATGGTGTTCCATTAAAAAAAAAAATTTTTTTCAAATATCTCCAAAACGCGATGGTCGATTATATTTTAAAGGTGAACATCGTAATCAGCAATGAAAACACTGCTTCTTTGCTAATTTAACCAAGCTCATAGCTTTAATAATAACAAAGTTAGCAATAGTGCCGAGTTACTTTGAAACAGCCTGTATATCAAAATCACGCGTTCAATGGAATAGTCAACCTTTTTACAGAAGAAAGAGGTTACAAAGAAATATTTTAGAAGCTACTCCTGGTATAACAGAATATAGCAACACTGCTACATCGATATTAGAAATTATAAATTCAGTGTGTCCCCTATTTCGTTCCATACACAATATGGTTCTTTTGTGGATTTTTTTATAAACATTATTAAGCATATATCTAAGCATGTATCTATTTTTATTTTTATTTCATTTATTAGTTATTCAATACGATTAGTTATTGTTTAAACGATTTTGCTTATTGAAGTGTCCTCATGATTAGCTAAAAGTACTAATTATTTAGTTTATTAAATTTCATAACTTCGAAATCTACCTAAAAACCTTCGGTGCGTGCAATAAGGCTGTGAAGCTAAATGTTACCAGTTTTGGACTAAGAATTACCATTTGAATGCAGAAAACAAAAAAAAATGGTTTTCTATAAAAGTAATGTTTGCTAAGTAGGTTCGAATGAATCTGAAAAAAACTTTTCAGTTTTCGCTGTATTAATTAACCAAAAATTGACCAAATTGTTTGAATATCAGAAAATTTAGAAATATTACTACAGTTGAGCAGATAAAAATGAAAAAAATGACCACAAATTTGAATTCTAAACAACTTTTTCAAATAACTTCTTCAGATATGATGTCATCTAACCTCACTTTTTGCAGATTCGTGGCATATTTTTCAAATTTCCCGCCATACTAGTCGTAACGTCACGTTTGTCAAAATAAATGTCGGGCTTCTTAGACATGCACAACCTATCCCCCAAAAAAACCTATGCTTGATAGCGTGTTTAACTAAAAAACAAGGAAGATGCTACAAGTGTTCACGGAAAAATTGATAAAAGGATAAATATCATTTGCGCACAATGTAAAAAATTGTTTTTTTACAATTGAAACGTAAGTGAACTGAATGTGTTTGCGTCAAATGAAAATCGTGGTAAACCTTATTCCTTTGAACATGGATCTTATAATAGGTGTTTCATGATATAAAAGAGTACAATTAGGTATGCTTATTTTTTACGGATTTACAGTATTGATTTCACATTTACTTTATTTAAATAGAAAATGTAACAAATTTGGAAAAATAAAGAAAATTCGTGTCGTCTACGTCTACGATAACCAGTATCCTTTTATTTTTAAGTATTATTAAATATGTGTTTTAGTTATTATGAGCTTACTTTTTCGTGATTCTGTAGTGTTTCGATTAAATATGTACGAATACTACTGTGACTCTATCATACTACACATACTGACTCATAATACGTAGGAATCGTTAGAGATTAATTATGGCAGTCTGTATTGCGCAAAGAGGCAGATTACAAGGATATCCTCTATAACCATTAGACTATAATATTTTGATTTTACTATCCAGTTTGAATTACATGGGGTAGTGTTATATTAAGCAAAAATAAAAAAAGTACCTACATGATTCATATACAAACTTGGCCCTACACTTTTGATATTTTTCATTGAATATTAATTCATGAAATGTTTAATATGTTCAAAATATTAGATCCCGTTTGCTTTGTTCAGTAGCCTGGATAAAATCTCTCTTTTGTTTTTTTATAACATTTGACACAAATTAAAGTTTACTATCTCCCTTCAAATTTTGAACGTCAAGATTAAATCGAAAAAGACATACATTATAGATAAAAGAATCTTCACCGTAACGCTATGAATCTTTTGCTTTGAAGTTAAATTGAGTTAAAATTTGTTTACATTTAAAACATTTGAACCAAAACCTATAGATAATTAGAGCGAGAAAACATGTATGTATATCTTTGTGTCAACATGTAAGTACATACGTAGATTATACATATGTATATACAGTAGTGTGGAGAAACAACATCAAAAATGTAGGATGATAGAGGGAACCAAGATTGGCCTTTTAAGTTTATAATCGCCAGGTCAAAAATGTATAATTTCTGTACTAGATATAAAAATTCTTTTAAATTTTTATAACTACATGAATAATTTTATGTGTAATATTTATTATTTAAGGCTTTTTTTCTTTTTAGCACTGATCAGTGAACAAAACCGGTTTTGTTCAGAGGAATTCTGTGCTGTTTAAAAATTTTGAAGTTTTTATTCATTCCCACTAGGTACAACAAGATTTGTGATCATGATCGGTAACGCCCTTTCTCCTGTGAAACATGTTCAAATCCAACATAACCTCACTTTTGCGTCTGCGTTAGGATTAATACCATTTGTAAAAAAATCACGTTCATCTTTTGTGCGTTCTTTTCGCAATACTAGTTGCGGAACATGTTTCTAATAAATATTTAATCATGATTTGAAACTCATGATCCAGAAATGTACAAATAGAAAGTAGCTTCAATTGCCAAATTAATTGAATAGTTAAACTATTTAGTACGCACGCGTCGAATGTAGTGCGAGCTAGATACTACGCGTCGATTCTGAACGGAGCCATGCGCATTCATTGGGTTCATTAGACATGCAGTTATTAGTGCTGCAGTATAGGTTAACACACGGTATATTCTTTCAAATTTGAAATTTCGCGCAAGTTGTGCGCGCCTCTTCGAGGAAGATGGTAAACTAAATATGGCATGGTTGCCAAGTCTTTGTTGGCTTTATATTTAAAGCAATTATAATCAAACATCAAAAGAGGTTTTGATATGCAATATGAGCCAGTTTATAGCGATATTTTCACTAAAAAATCTTTTTGTTGCTCTTATCATTAAGAAATCTATCAATAATTATGATTAACTATAAGAGGAAGTGACATGGCAACGGTGTACAATATTGAGGACAGAATAAAAATCAATAAAAATGCAAATTATGATGACGTAGTGCTTTTAGGTTATGAACAAACGAAGCACAAGTTCCGGGTAAGTTTCGTTATTATAATTGTTGTTTTATTTTATTAATTGTTATAGTAATTTGGAGAATTTATTTGGTGTCATACGTCAGTGCGGTGGTCTTAATACATATCCAAGTTGTCATCAGTTCATTACCAATTACCAAAACTTGTATTCTAAATAATATAGTCTTCTCGTTCTATCGGGTTCAATTGTGAGGAAGATAGTGGGCATATTTTAAGTAATCTGCAATCTTTTATGACTTCTATTGAACCTAAAAGTGCCAGGACTTGTGCATTGGATAAGAACGAAATAGAAGCTTCTTCTCTAAATGTTCCGATTAATGAAGAAATTGATTTTAATTATCAAGGTGTCACCTATGTCTCTGAATTCTTCCTAAAAAAAACTTAATGTACCCGATTGTGAGGTTAGTAAACTTTCTTTATTCTCTGCTAACGTAGAACCTCATCATACATTTACAATTTTTAAGGAATTTGGTGATTCAAATAATCTTCTTTATCCCACTTTTAGTTTGGTATTATATGTTAATAACATTTACGATAGGATGGTTGTCTTGCTAATATCATTTGGTCATGTAAATTTTATTTAGAAGAAAATTTTGGTAACTTTGCGGAAGCTTTTCATGGTATGCTTGTGTTAATTCAGGTCATCAAACTTTGGTTCAAGAGCAGCTGTTAAATATATCTACGAGTTTAATTATTAGGAAATTTCATGATGATATTTGTCGGCCTTCTACTGACAGATCTGTTAATTGAAACGCAAGAAAAATTAGACAGCTGATGCATTTCTAGAGGGTAAGACATTTCTAGTGTTTTGTGCATATGATGAATTGTCCTTCCGTGATGTAGTTGTTTATTAAAATTTCAGTTTATTTATCGTTATGAGTACATAGTTTATTTTATTTTTTCATTTATTAATGTATTTTTATTATATGCGAGAGAATGTTATATCATATACATGCCATTTATTGAATTTTAAATATTTATTTTTGTTAGAGTTTAACTTTATTTTTTCCAGATATTTTTATTTATACACGTAAATACGTGTCTGTGATTTCTATATTTATAGATATATCGCACTGATGAGATCAAACAAGATCGAAACACGTATTTAGAGTATATTTAGAACCAAAAAAAAGCATTGTACTAATTTAAAAGTGCCGCCATCGCCGTTGTTTACAAATTTAGTTTACCATATTACCACGGGCGGCGTTCCCGTAGGGGTCTAATTTTTAGCGTGGAATGCGTCACTCTTATATGATATGCTCCTTGCTAAAATGTAAGATTAGGTTACGTCTCTAATGTTTATGTTCAAGGTTTTCTAAATATGTAGAAAAGTAATTATTGAAGTTGCATGTAATATAATAAGATAATAATAATGTTAATTAGGCTTTGGATTATTTCACTTACGTCATTAACAACTGATCAAAGTATCAGGTAAATAAAACAGTTTAGAGCCAGATTACTTGTTTGGTAAAAAGTGCACTAGCACAAAATTTAAAAGAACATCTTCATGTGTGGATACTTTCAAAAATTACTCGAACTCAATCTTAAAACATAACTAAAAGAGTATAAACTCAGCACATATTTTGTTTTTTTTTTACAATTTTTTCACACTTTATTCAGGGTTAGGACGGAATGCGTCACTCTTATATGATATGCTCCTTGGTTTGGACTAAGAGTCGAAATTATTGTCTTGATTAAGAACAACAATACTTCCATGACATCATTTTAATTTGTACCAGGAGGTAATTCAAACTGGTAAGGTAACTTAAAACAGACCGCTTTATCAAAACGCAATTTTTAAAACATTGTAAATCTTAACACGATAGACAAAATATCTATATAACAAAGCCTCTACAGAAATCAATTTAGTTTCTGCAATAGAACGTTAGGTAATGTTATTATACAGTGTGTCCAAGATAAGGATCCTAAGCATGGGAATCTCAGTACCTGTAGGAGATACAGCTTAGGTTAAATTAGGAAAAAGTTGCGTTCTTTGAAGCTTATTTACGTGCCGTGTGTATGAAAAATTTTCATGGCCTGCTGAGATATTTGG
>SMLS01054593.1:0-22141 GCA_004785975.1 Popillia japonica
TCATATTAACGTCATATTTACGATTTTTTTCTCTTCTCTGTATTTTTTTTCTAATTATAAACGTCAGTACCTAAAAATGACGTTCTTTGGACGTAATATACACGAATATGGTTTGCATTAACTTCACCTATGCGTCAAAATTGGGCGTACAGCTTATTTAGAGATGTACAAATAACGTCATTTAGCACTGGCCAATTTACGTCATTTTCTAATACTTTAATCGCAAAAATCGTTAAAATATGACGTCATATTCGGATTAGTGCACAACGGAAAAATATTATTATTAAAATATAGAATACTTGACGCTTAAAGTGAAAGTAACGCTACTCTTTGTAAAATTTACTTTTAAACTTTGTTAAAACAAAAACAAGTCAAAACGAGGTCTAAAACAGGTCCAAACAAGGTCCAAAACCAGGTAAACTGTGTCTGTATTGAGTAAATATGTAAGAAATTAAATTACTAAGCCATTCACGTAATTTTATCGCTATTAATCCATCGTATATAAAATGAAATGACGTGTAAATGACGTAACGATATTAGGTCTGATATGTCTAAAATTACTAGATTAGATCAAAATCTATTCTTTTGACCACTCTTTATAAGCAGAAATTCGTTTATAAACCTGCTATTGTATTATTTAACAGATTGACGTCATTTTGACGTCTTTTTTCGTCATTCTTTCGATATAACATCTCAAACACGTCGTTAAGTGGAGATTTAAGTGTAATAGGGCTATCTTAACCTAACTTACCTCGAAATTATTTATTACAAACAGGCAAGGTGTGCACAATTTCGCCCTAAAGAAGGCGTTCTTAATCTTGATTTCCGTTTGCGAATACGCCGTCGCGGAGAGATCTCCGCTGGAGATTTTATAGACATTCAATCCTAATTCGTCAGCTAAAGTCGACGCTAACAGATTTTTAGCGTTACCTTTATTGCCTTGTATTAAAAAAACTGGTTTCAACTTGATCTTCCCTTAAATATGTAATAAATTAATTTTTAAATTAGATTTAATTTAAGTTAAATTACAACTCACTGCGATTTAAGAAGGGTTTGACAGATTTTCGTAAATTATTCAACCGATTGTCATAACCGTAAGGGCACTTATTTATCACAGCCTTCTCTATGCGATTTTCGTCGAATTTTTCTGCGATAAAACGTTTAAATTTCGCGGGTAAATAAGCTTGAGTATGCGCCGATTGACGGAGCTCCGTTTCACCTCTGACGCAGAAGTAACTTCCGGTACAATCTTCGTTTTTATCGAATTTAATTCGAGCGTATTTAAAATAAACGTTTTGGACCGAATTAGTTTTGTAATTGTTATAAATAAATTCGGGAGCGTATTGTTTGACATTTATGGCGATTACGTCATTTTTCTGTACCAATTTCGGCGTCCTAAAGTAGTTTTTTAGTAGGATATCACACATGTGATTAGTTATTTCGTTACCCGAGCTTATCAGGCGGATTTCCACCTCTTTAGCAACCCGAATTGGTGGTGGATCGATCCGAGTTAATCGCACATCTTCTTTTAGATTAATTCTGTCAAAATTATGACGTAATGTATCGGAGATATAAATTAGATCACCCTGTATATCGAAAGAGAATATTTGCACTAATTTGCTTACAGAATCGTCTGTTATCCTAACGTAATCCTCCAATTCGATATCTCTAACGAATCTTTTCGGCACTATCACGCAGTTATTCGAATCCTGATTAGATTTGATCGAGTATTTGTGGAAAATGTGCAGAATTAACTCGTCTGGTACGGGTACGATTTTGAATCGTTTCCGCTTTAATAGAAGGAATTTGTAGATTAAAAACATATAAAAAAGGTACATTACGGCTGGATATCTGCGGAAACGCACTTTAGAAGCGTACAGCAGCACTTTAACGTTGATATTTTCGAAAATCTTCGGCGTTGACATTTTTTGAACCGCACTGTATTATCACCACTTTATATGCACTACCTCGGTTACGTCTATTTTAATGTTTCAGCACATTTTGGCACTAATCACGTGTTAGAACTTAAAACGCTCGAATTATTAGCATAATCTTTGTAAATTTGCAATAAAATTAGTAAATATTTGAGGTTAGGTTACAAGAAACTGACTTTTCTCGTAAATTACATCGATCGCAGCGCCATCTTTACGCGAACGGCAGAATTGACGTTTTAATTAATATGACGTTAACGAAATTAGATGGAATTTAATTAATTTTTTAGTTTTATTTACGTTTAATTAGATTATTTATTAATTTTAAACAATTTAAAATGAATAAATCGCATCCAATTACTTTTTCCATACAAATTACAGTTACCTGCACGGTTAAATTGGAAATATCATTAATAATGGAACGTTTACACTATAGATGTCGCTACTAGTTTTAAAAAATATTAAAATAAATTTTATAAAGGAATAAATTCAATATAATCATCAATATCTCCGCAACTATATGTTATGCACAAAATATTTTAATACAAAAGCATCTTATATTGTTGTGCTACACAATATAAAACAACTTCTCACTATACAGAGTGTCCCGTTCAGCCATAACGTGATCCAACTTAAAAATTTTAAACACAACACCCTGCATATTATTACATTTTCAGATTGCTTGAGTAATTTTAATGCTAGTTTGTGTAAATTAATTTGCGCATACGCATCTTAGTTTTCGAGATATTAGCGTTTATATGAAAAATTTGACAGTTCTGATAATCAAGCTTCATTCCAAGATTTATTTCTTATCAAGCGCAATTTCGTTTCAAATTAGGAAAGATATTTAATCTAGAACTAATTTCAAGACATTCGAGACCGTTTAAACCCTTTTATAACGTCCTAAACACGTCATATTTACTTTATTTTATGTGGTTGGCATAATACATACAAACTTGTCATTTTGAAATGTCTTAAAGACTCAATAAGTCATTCTTTAATCTATCAATTTAGCACATTAAACACTCTAACGTCATTTTTTTGATATATTAAAGGTGATTATTCGTCATTTACGTGATAATATACTATAAACAATGTCAAAATAACCTTAAAATGTATCTGTCATTAATATGACGTCTTATTGTTAGTGATATTTCTATAAAGCTATGACGTCAACGTCAAAAACACGTCACTGAGATATCATTATTTCGTTTCATATTGTTAGCCATATCTTCTAGAGAATTGTTGTAAATCTGTGACGTAATGCCCTTTATTTTTATATTAATTTAATCTACTTAATCATTATTCGTCGGATACGTCATGTGATCATCGTTATCATCACGTGATAAACAAATGTCGTTTTTTCTGCTTTTTACTTGTATATTATTATTAAAAAAATGTATTTTTTGTTAGAAAAATGGTTTTCATTTTAATCTGACGTAAACTAGACGTTAAAATGACGTCATTTTTTGTTATGATATTAAAGGCACGGTACATAATCATGCAAGTTTAAGTTTAAGCTGTAGTATATATAATGTTGTGATCAGTTTGTATTCCACCCAATTATTCGTCAAATACGTCATGTAATGATCGTCATAATCACGTCATGTATGTATTACATAAAAAATTACGTCTTTTATGCTTGTATAGTTGTGTATTATAACGAAAATATGCGTTTTTACAGAAAAACGAGGTCTTAGTTTTTATCTGACGTAAAATAGACGTTCAAAATGACGTAATTTTTTTGTTTTTCTACTATAATATTAGAAATAGGCTACGTTAATTATGTAAGTTTAAGCTGTAGTATAATGTTGTGTTCAGTTTATATTCCACCCAATTATTCGTCGAATACGTCACGTATATGATCGTCATAAGCACGTCATGTATGTATTACATAAAAATATACGTCTTTTATGCTTGTATAGTTGTCTATTATAACGACAATATGCGTTTTTACAGAAAAAGGTGGTCTTAGTTTCTATCAGACGTAAAATAGACGTTCAAAATGACGTATTTTTTTTGTTTTTCTACTATAATATTAGAAATAGGGTACGTAATCATGCAAGTTTAAGCTGTAGTATAATGTTGTGATCAGTTTATATTCCACCCAATTATTCGTCAAATACGTCAGGTAACGATGGTCATAATCACGTCATGTATGTATTACATAAAAAAATTACGTCTCTTGTATAGTTGTGTATTATAACGAAAATATGCGTTTTTACAGAAAAACGTGGTCTTAGTTTTTATGTGACGTAAAATAGACGTTCAAAATGACGTAATTATTTCGTTTTTCTACTATAATATTAAAAATAAGGTACGTAATCATGCAAGTTTAAGCTGTAGTATAATGTTGTGATCATTTTATTGTTCATCCAGATAAGAAACGTCATTTTAAATTTTATCTGACGTTAAATCGACGTTCAATATGACGTCGTATTGCCGTTTGGGTAGAATATTAAAGCTACGGTGCATAATCATCCAAGATTAAGTTGTAGGTATATAGTAATGGTAATATAGTTATAAACATTTTATCTTCCATTAAGATAAGAGACGTCATTTTGACGTCTCATCGACGATATATTCTCGAGAGAAACTGATTTAAGGTCTCCAATTAAATGGTGAGACTTACGACGTGTTTACGACGTATTTTACAGTCTATTTAAGGTCGTAGACGTAAAATGATCAAAAACTGACGTCAGTTTACGTCATTTCGTTAAAAAATCGCCGTATTTGCCAGTTTCGCGTTCTTTTTTGTTATAAATGTCATCAAGATAAACTCTTTTATAATTTTGGTGAATATATTGAAATCGTAAATCGTTTTTTTTTGCCCCTAAACAAAAGAATGTAGTTTAGTTCAACGAGGTGAGTCACATCTTTCGCGAAACGTAAGCACGAATTAACACCCCTAAACGGGGTATTTCCAACGAATCCCCCTGCTCCCCGAACATCCCCTTTTTCGCCCCTTGGTTGCGCGATCGTAGATTTACATTCACAGACGATATCGCGGGGGGTAACGGACTCGGACGACAACCCGTTCCACGTCCTGCTACGCACGCGTAAAACGGCAACCTGTTTCGGCGTACTCCCGACCGATTCGAATGGGGTAAACACCCTTCGTTTTCCGGCGTCGCCGTCTACACCGCCGACGACGCCGAGACGCGCTTATCACGAGATCACACAGATGCACTCCGTACGCGCATCAGTCCGTTCGAGAACGTCACGCGTCCGCATCGGATATTCGTCCACGGGAAGCCGGTACAGCTTGGGATTATTCAAATTTCTGATTAATCGTTCGGGCGGTCCGTTGTGATTTCGGGGGAGGCTGTTTATCCGGTTTTTTTGTTTTAAAAAAAGTGGCGCGAATTTTAAATTTTCAAGCGAGTTTGAGATTTAAAATAAAGTTTGCGCAGGATGCAGTTATGGTGATATAAACGGGGAAAGGATTTTTAATTGAAATATCTTAGCAAGCAGGATTAGCAGGAAGAAAATGGGTTGTAATACGAGTAAGGAGACTATTCCTACTGTAGAGGAGAAGGACAATGCCGTTAACACCGAGGAAGTGAAGAAAACGGAAGATGAGGGACAAATTCAACAGAGTCAAGGTAGGGAATGACTGCGAACTATCCTACAGGCTGCGCCAGAATTATGTTAGCTTTTAAAATGAAGCTATTGCAGCGCCATCTGTTAAGACAAGATTGTATTCAACATGTTTTATATAAAAAAAAGCGTAAAACTAGCTAAAACGATGGATTTCTAGCAAACTGACGTAAAGTGACGTCAGTTTTTGATCATTTCACGTCTACGACATTATATAGTCTCCGTATGACGTCTTAAACATCTTCACCGTCATTGTTAACGTAGATTTGACGATAAAAGTATTAAAATGACGAATAATGACCAACTAACACTTCCCAGTTAATCGGATGACGTCATTCATTATGACGGGGAAAATTTTAGAATTGCGATGACGTAAAGATGACCTGGGACGTCATTTTCAGGGCGGTGGTTAACGTTTTGAGATAAAATTTATTACGTCATATTTTTAACGTAATTTTTTTCCTGGAATTACGTCACAATTAGGTCCGAAGCCTAGTATAGTTAGTATCGGATCTATAGACAAAAAATGGACATCAGATTTTTGTGAAAATTAATTTAAGGGTGATTCTGAATCTTCCGAACATTCTCGTAGTTTTTCTAGGTTATGCAAGGTTTGACATAAACTGTCAAATATGTATTTTGTAAAATAATCGATTAAAATCCAAAACACTACTTAGAACTCGAAATATTTTGCAATAATATGGAATAAACTTAACCGAGCTTGACAAAATTCTCAATATTTTTTCGACGTTTGACAGCTGTCAAAATATGCGCGATAGTACAAACCTGCTTTGACGAATGCGAAATGGAAATCTGACATTTATAATCGCATAACTGTCAAAAAAATTTTAATGCGTACACTGATAGAATGTTTTAAAGTTTTGACAGATGTCAAAAGTGTTTTAACGGGCTGCACTCGCCAGAACAAGGAGTAAATAAGAGAAGAATAATTATCGGAAACATGTAGTTTCATAATTACATGATGGGCAATATTTTCGAATTGCGATGACGTAAAGATGACCTCGGACGTCATTTTCAGGGCGGTCGTTAACGTCTTAAGATAAAATTTATTACGTCATTCTTTTGTGGAATTACGTCAAAATTAGGTTCGACGACTGTAGTATCGGACCTATAGACAAAAAATGGACGTCAGATTTTTGTAAAAATTACTTTAACGATAATTCTGAATCTTGCGAACATTCTCGTAGTTTTTCTAGGTTATGCAACGTTTGACATAAACTGTCAAATATGTATTTTGTTAAATAGTCGATTAAAATCCAAAACACTACTTAGAACTCGTAATATTTTGCAATAATATGGGATAAATTTAACCGAACCTGACAAAATTCTCATGATTTTTTTGACGTTTGACAGCTGTCAAAATATACTCGCCAAAACAAGGAACAAATAAGAGAAGAATAATTATTATATTAATATATCAAATGTGCCAAATCTGAATAGATGATGCTGTATTTATAATCTGGTGACTGTCACTTATTATTTGACAGCTTTCAAACGTATTTTATGCGCTTTAAAACAGTTTCCAAATGAATAGTTTATAAATCTGTCGAAGAAATGCGTAACCGTTGATGCGATTCAAATTATGTAAAACGAACTGAGAAGGAAAAATATTTTTGACAGCTGTCAAACTTTTTAAAACTCTCTCTCTCTCTCTCTTTGTTGTTTAAGGTATGTCAAACTGCTAAATCTACTTCCGTATAAGACGAGATTCCAGTTTGTTATTACTCGAAATTATTCTATTCTCTAATTTGACGAGTGTTTGACAGATGTCAAAATATAAGTGAACGGTAAAAATCTGTTTCGACGAATGCGATATGGAAATCTAACTGTCACAAAAATATTTTAATAAACACAACGATAAAACGTTTTTCAAGTTTGACAGCTGTCAAACAAATTTTAATAGTTACGCCCGTAAGAAAAAAAAAACGTAGAAAACGATTGTTTTGATAATATCGACAGCTACCAGAAATATTTTAACAGTTACATGCACTAAAATAGAAGAAAAACTTAATTTATAGTTCTCATAGTTTGACAGCATTCGAAGAAACTGTCAGAATTTCTACTATACTTGCAAGACATTCAAAATTGCGTAAAATAGCTGTCAGATGTAGTTTAACAACTGCAATTCGATATGAAATTGCTGCACTCGTAAATTAAATCGTTCAATAAAAATTTGTGCTAAGATTATCACAATTTGACAGCTGTCAGAAATAACTGAACGGTTACAACTTTAATACGTTACAGAAAACGGTTATTACCCATCAAACAACAAATTCCTTTCGTAGTTTTTTATTTTGATGTTAACGCATATTATAACGCTGCTGACAGCTGTCAATCTGCAAGAAACAACTGCAATCGTTTTTAATTTCACTACTGCAGCTGTTTAGGATATATATTATGTATATGTCAGTATAGCGAATTTGTACAGTCTGTCATTTGTTACAAATCTGTATATTGTTTTAGTGTTATATAGATATTTTGACATTTCCGACAGCTGTCAAATTATAAAAACAAGACGAGAACTGTCAAACTGACACACAAACACTAATACGTTTTTATTTTCACAAATAGGGAGGTTAGCAGATCGCGCATTTATGCAAATCGGTTCGCCATAGAGGTGCATCTTATAGGTCACATGCATTATCTATTGCGGAAATGAACATTTGCATGCTTCTGGATAATCTTACGTTAGGATTTACGGAAATGTTAACAGTTTACGTGGGTAGGTGAAACGATGTCGGCAAAAGGCGAAACGTCAACTTATCGAGATCGACCTTAGGTAATTTCTTTTTTTTTCGCTGGAAAGGAAGTTGTATGAATATGCACTTCTGTCAACTTCAATTAATGGATCAACCTACTTTCTTGTAATGAAACATCACTGCTACAGGTCGATATAAAATATCGCGAATTAAGAGGCTACTAACTACGCTGTGTTGAAAATAATTATATGTAAACTGCGTCCCACATTTGTACTGTAATTTTCGTATAACACGCTCTGATTTTGCATGAAATTGTTGAGGTTATCCCCTTGGCACCTTCACGCTATGAATCATTAGAGAATATGATTTCAAAATTATTCATTTGGCAAATGTAACGCGTATAGAACACGTTTGGCAGCTGTCAACATATATGCGACAGTCATCACATACTTTTTGTAATTTTGACAGCTACGAACCGTCAAAACATTGTTGAAATTCGTTTGTGAAACTGCACAAGGAGCAATTACAGTGGTTAAAATATATTTGACAGCTGTCAAATTGAAAAAACAGCCTATTTTTTGTTTTTTTTATGTATCTGTCAAAATATTTTTGATAGTTGTCAAATTAGGCATAAAATATTTCGCATTGAGATGTTTCTATTGTGTATAGCTGTCAAAACACGTTTGACAAGCTCAAAATAGGCAAATTAGTCAATTTTACAATTTTAGTTGACGTAACACCCCATATATTGCGTACAGCTGTCGAATGCTACAAACGATTAGTCCTGCTAGCTCTCAACGTACAAAAATTTATTTCTTTAAAACTATAAAATTGTAAAAAGCATTATTTAGCGGTTAAAATACGTTTGCCAGCTGTCAAATTGCAAAAACATCTATTAGATAGGATTTTTTTAGCTGTAGTAGTATAGCTGTCAAAATCTTTTTGGTATTTGTCAAATTAGAAGTACATTACTTAATTTTAGAGTATTTTTATTGTACGTAGCTGTCAAAATACGTTTACAAAGGGCAATATAGCTAAATTCCCCATCAAATTGCATATAAAGAATTATATTGTTGTTGTTTGACAGCTGTCAAATTACAAAAACATGATTTTTACAGTTTTTATAAGTATAGCTGTCAAAATATTTCTGATAATTGTCGAATTAGAAGTACATTATTTAATTCTAAGATTCTTTCATTGTGCGTAGCTGTCAAAATACGTTTACAAAGCGCAGAATACCTAAATTTCTTACCAAATCAATCCTGCTAGCTAACAAATACGTTTGACAGCTATCAAATTGCAAAAATATTAAATTTTTACGGGTTTTTTTGTAGTAGTATAGCTGTCAACATATTTTTGATATTTGTCTAATCAGAAGTACATTATTTAATTTTGGAGTATTTTTATTGTACGTATGTGACTGTCAGAATACGTTTACCAAGGGCAACATAGCTAAATTCCCCATCAAATTATAAAGAATTATATTGTTGTTGTTTGACAATTGCGGTGGTTAAAACGAGTATGACAGCTGTCAAATTACAAAAACGAGGTTATTTTCAGTTTGTATAAGTATAGCTGTCAAAATATTTCTGATAATTATCAAATTAGAAGAAAGTTATTTAATTCTAAGATTTTTTCATTGTGCGTAGCTGTCAAAATACGATTACAAAATATGTGATCATATGTGATGTCAAAATATTTTTGATAGTTGCCAAATTAGAAAAAGGATTAGATATATCTTTGTTAATTGGGAAGTATGGTAGTTAAAACAAGTTTGACAGCTGTCAAATTAGACGAACGGTCGATTTTGACGACTTGTTTTGCCGGTGTGCAACCGCTAAAATTTGTGCTAATTATTTATTTTTACATTTTTCAAATTTCACATTTTCTCAGCTGTCAAAAATATGTTACCAAGCTGTCAAATTGTATAAGTGACCGTAAAATAATTGTAAACGACAAGTAATGTGATAATGAAACGTATATAATCGCTTATATCTATGGGTACACGCTGAGATTTTTTCGACAAACTTTAATATCTGTCAAAATTCTTAACTGACAGCTGTCAACTTAAAAAAGCGGCGATTTTTTATAATTTCTGCTCTAGTGAATGAGTGAGTTTATTTCTGAGAGCTGTCAACTTGTAAAAATAGTTTCTTTTACGATTCCAACACATTCTTTTGAAGCTATAAAGTCGTTTGACAGCTGTCAAACCGCGGAAAAGTTGTGGCATTTTGCGATTAGATCTCAAATTATAAATGCAGTATTTTCTTTTCAAATTTAAGCATTTTATAACTGTCAAAAAACAGTTAGGATAGGTGTGAAGTTGGTTCTGACAGCTGTCAAGCAGTATAACATCACCTAATATTATAGAAATAAATTTCGCGACCGGCACATCAATAAGCCTATAAAAAAAGACCTCCCATTAATTAAACCCTAATCACAGAGAAAGATGTACTTACTAAGAGAGCACGTCGATAAATCCGCCCCCTCCACCCTCTCTTCCATGCGGGATATTTTTAAGTTAGGTTAATGGGTGAGTTCCATCCATTAAACCTATCCCCGATTGGCTCGTATTTCGCGATTAGCGTGCGAAATAAAAGCGGTTTCTCGCGAATCTCCATTCCGCCCTTCGATCTGGAAAAATTACCCCCTCCCTATTCCAACTCCCCCGCCCTTCCCCTCTCGCCAACCGTTCATATAATGGTAAATAGTCGAGAATCCATCGGATCATTTAATCATAGACGAAATCAGGCCGAATACGATGATTGCAGTTTCATCGAAGTGTGTCGAGGTTGCGTTCTAGTTTTATTTTTTGACAGATTATACGTCATATCACGTCAGAGACGTGCAATCCTGGCGGTGTTGGGAGTGGATGGTACAGTTTAACAACGATTCACGCTAGATGTGTGGATTTATCGATTTAATTCTCATATAGAACAATAATGATTCATGAATTAAGTTATAAATGATTAATTTTTAATCCAGCTAACGTGGTCTATCTCGTTTATTGCGTTTCAAGGTCAGTACAACAGATGTCTTCCAGTCTCAAGTTCAGATCAGCGTGAGAATCGGAACAAACGCGATAGATTGATATACGGGATTGTCACCTACAGTACAGGATGGCTCCAATAGTGCGATTATTATTTGCCAGTTACGTCAATTGACAGCTGTCAATACTGTTATTTTTTTACTTCAACCTTTTAATTCGTAAAAATAAAAGCAGGCTTTGCGTTGTTTGTTCGTTTATAGTTCTATCCAATTGTTTTGAAATTTGACAATCATAGCTGTCAAAATATTTTATTTAAATGTCTAAATTTGACAGTTAATATGCTTCACCATCTAATTGTATTGTGTAGGTTTCACAATACTATAACCAGCAAAAAAATGAAATCAGTTTTTCACAATTTAGAATTGTGGAAAACTGTCAAAAAACTTTGACAGCTTTAAAATTAAGTTAAACTGTCAAACTTTACCATATTGAGTGTCGTAATGATCCCATGATCCCACCTTACAAACAAGTGTTTAGTGTATGAAATACCTTTCTGGCAAATGTAGCTGTCAAAGTATTAGTGACAGATTCGCCAGATTTGTCAAATTTCATAGTATAAATGTCAAAATATATACGAAAGCTGCAAAACTGTAAAACCGATTATTTTTGACAATACTTACTTGAGGCTCTATTAGATCTGCCAAATTGTACTTCACACTTAAATGTCTAAATTTGACAGTCAATATACTTCTGACAGCTAGCTGTCAGGGTGGCGTCAAACATCTGATTTTTCGTAAGTTTCACAATCATAACCAGCAAAATTCTCAAATTTTCTTATTATTTTGACAGGCCTAAAAAACGTTTTTCGACAGCTGTCAAATTAGTCGTGTTTCTTTTTGTTCGGAATTTTAATAGAATTGGTTAAACATTAATCCAAATCAATAGAAATTGCAGTTAAAATACAGTTCTAGCTGGTAGCTAGTTCTAACCAAACGATTCTGACAGCTGTCAAATTGTTAAAAATAGCCGTTTTTTTGAGGTTCAAATTGTCCTCCACTAAACCCATCAAACTATTATGATAATATTTATTAATTTTTCTATTTTGATTGTCGCAGTTGTCAAAATATTTCTAATACCTGTCAAATTGTTAGAAACGTTTGACAGTTATACTTTTCTTTTTCGTAGACGGATTTGGTGGTTCTAATACCTACGTAAAAGAAAAAAATATATGAGAAAAATTTTTATTATCGTAAAAATTACAGCTGTCAAATTATTATGACAGTTGACGATATTTTTTTTTTCAAAAACTGTCAGATTACTTTGACGGTTGTAGTTAAACCAAAATGCTTGCGATAGTTGTGAGAATGCAAAAAACAATCATGCTTGCTTTAAATTCGTTAGCTAAAATACGTCTGACAGCTGTCAGAAATAAATTATTGTCGTACATACATTTTTTAATCTTGTCAAACTATTGCTAATTATTTTGACGGTTAAATTGTCAGAATACTGTCGATAGTTATCAAATAGTTAAAATAGTGATATTTGTTTAAATTTGACAGTTGTAGCCAACTGTCAGTGTTAACATATTTCTGACTAATTTAATATTTTTTTAATTTAATTTAATAATAGTTCCGATTTAAATGTGACAGTTAACATATTTTTGACACTTGTTAAAATTGTAAAAACAGCGATCGGATGTCAAAATTACAAATTAGCATTTCGTTTAAGTACAACAATTGTAAGCTTCTTGACATATTTTTGACAGCTGTCTAATTGCAAAATCGGTCGTTTTTTTAACGGTTATGATAGATATAACTGTCAAAATAACTAGAATAGCGGGTTGCAAGTTTTTGACAGTTGACAGTTAAATAGAAGAAGAGTAGGTTTTATTTCTATCCATTGTCTTTTCCTAAGATTTTCGTCGTTTTCACTTACGTAATAGTCGTTTGACAGGTGTATCTAACTGTCACAATATTCTTGATAGCTGTCAAACTGTAGAAATTGTAGCCTTTTACTTAAATTCGACAATGACAATTATCAATTAGTATACGTAGATGAAAAGATTGTAATTAAGATGCGACAGATGTTAATTTTTTTGACAGCTGTCAAATTATAAAGATACGATTTTGGCTGGAGTTTGCGGTTAGGATTTAACGTTCATCATACTAAAAATATCATAATATAGGAGATCATTACGGCATTTGTTATTGTAAAGTGACATTTTGACAATTTTGACAGCTGTCACATACATTAAACGTTGCTAACTTCATTGATACAGGAGCTGTAGACCGGATTCGCGCTTAGCTGACAACCCTGTATAAATCTCCGAACGATTTTTACCGTTCAGGCGGCTGGGGGACCAAATTAAATATTTACACGACCGGCTGAAACATTTGTTCTTTCTCCCGGCATGAAAATTTCAACGACCGAATATCGTGGACGGAGCGAGGCGAGTCACGCTCGCTTGTAAATTATGTTGCCCGTAAAAATGAGAATTCTTAACGGTACCGAGGATAAATCCTGTAGAGTGCGGTTATCCCACGAATGTGTTTTGTTATATTTCTTTTTTCGATTTGATTTTCCCAGCTCGTTCATAATTTCTGTTCTCGTTCGAGTTTTATACTTCGATCCGACTGACATCTGCGATGCAATTAGCGGGCGCACGTCAGGGGTTACGCGGGTTTATTTATAAGCTAATATAGGAACAGAAGACACCCAGTAGTACCAAGCACTGGATTGTACCGTTTTACGTGAATTATGTGCAAGCGAAGCTTACTCGTTTACTATTCCGTTTCCTGCTTGTTTTATTGTTTTCTTCTTTTGTTTTTTGTTTTTTTATTTTTTTCAAAAGCGTTTTTGCCAACCCAAGAAACAAAGAACGAGTGTCGTAACAATTATGTACGATTCTGACAGCTGTCAAAATATATCCGAGAACAGCGAAACTGCAAATTTGTTTTATTTCTTTACAGAATTTACAGCTTTCGATGTATCTGTGACAGATGTCAAAATAGTCAAACTGTCAAATTTGACAATGTTACAAACTAACTAATTATATTACTATTTTTGACAATGTTCATCATTCAAATATTTCTTTGACAGATGTATAATATTATCGACAGCTCAAAACAACGCAACTTTGTTTTGACAGTTCTTGAGAGTTAATATATTTTTGACAGCTGTCAAAACTGTAAAAACACTAGTCGGATGTCAAAATTACAAAACAGCATTACGGTTAAATTGAACGATTGTAATCTCTTTGGCATATTGTTTTTACAGCTGCCTAATTGCAAAATCAGCTTTTACACAGTTACGATAAGTGTAATTGTCAAAATATTTGTGACAGACCCAGATCTGCGCTTTAAACAGTTATTTAATAGATGTAGTTGACAATTTTGACAGTTAACTGTAAGAACAATTATTTATAATAATTATTAATCTAGCAGTTGGTATAATTTTGCGTAATAAAATTGTAAATTGTCAAACTATAAAACCACTAATTTTCTAATTATTTTGACGGTCGCAACTGTCAAAATACTTGTCACACTCATCGAACCGCAAAAGCAGTGTTTTTATTTAGATCCGATAACTAAACGATTCTGACAGCTGTCAATTTTTTTTTAAATTGACGCTTTTTCCGTTTTGTATAACTGTCAAAGTCATTTCTGACAGATATAAAACGGTACAAACATTAATTTCCTTTAGTAAAAGTATTACATACACTTAAAAATATGAAGATATTAATTTTCTTAGTTTGATGGTTGGAACTGTCAAAATATTTATGATATGTGTCAAAATGTTCGACAGTTACACTTTTGTCTTAGCAAGGTACATACTTGAATTCGCTGAGTTTGTTGCGATTTTAATACACAATCGGAGAAAATTTCACGAAAAGAGGTCTAAATAAGTTTGACGGCTGTCAAATAAATTATTGTCAAACTATAAAACCACGAATTTTCTAATTATGTTGACGGTCGCAACTGTCAAAATACTTCTTACATTTATCGAACCGCAAAAGATATTTACATTTGATAATTAAACTATTCTGACAGCTGTCAAATTGTTAAAAATACAAGCTTTTCCGGTGTTCTCTAACTGTCAAAATCGTTTCTGACAGGTGTAAAAAAAACTATGAAGATATTAATTTTCTTAGTTTGATGGCTCGAACTGTCAAAATATTTAAGATATTTGTCAAAATGTTTGACAGTTATACTTCTTTTTTAACAAAGCGCTTGAATTAGCTGAGTTTGTTGCGATTTTAATACACAAGCGAAGAAAAGAGGTCTAAATACGTTTGACAGCTGTCATATAAATTATTGTCAAACTATAAAACCACGAATTTTCTAATTATTTTGACGGTCGCAACTGTCAAAATACTTGTCACACTTATCGAACCTCAATAGCAGTGTTTTTATTTAGATTTGATAACTAAGCGATTCTGACAGCTGTCAAGGTTTTTAAAAATTGCCATTTTTTCGTTGTTGTATAACTGTCAAAGTCGTTTCTGACAGCTGTCAAGATTTTTAAAAATTGCCATTTTTTCGGTGTTGTATAACTGTCAAAGTCGTTTCTGGCAGCAGTAAAACTGTACAAACATTAATTTCCTTCAGTTAAAGTAGGACATACATATATTTAAAACTATGAAGATATCACTTTTCTTAGTTTTACTGTTCTAGCTGTCAAAATATTTATGATATTTGTCAAAATGTTCGACACTTATACTTCTTTTTTAGCAAGGTAGGTACTTGAATTAACTGAATTTGTTGCGATTTTAATACACAAACGAAGAAAATTTCACGAAAAGAGGTCTATAATTGTAGAAAGAAGAATGGCAGTGTTGAAATACCTTTGACAGCTGTGAAATTGTAATGGAGCTCATACTATTTTTGTTTAAGCAAACAAAGCTATTTTCAGACTATTTCGAGGATTGTAATTGTCAAAATACTTGTATTAATTGGCAAACTGCAGAGTTGGTAATGATTGTTTGAATTTTATAGTTAAAATACATTTGACAGCTGTCAAATAAATTATTGTTAATCTTTAAAATCGCGAATTTTCTAATTATTTTGACGGTTGCAACTGTTAAAATACTTGTCTCACTTATCGAACCGCAACAGAAGTGTTTTTATTTAGATTTGATAAGTAAACTATTCTGACAGCTGTCAAATTGTTAAAAATACAAGCTTTTTCGGCGTTGTCTAACTGTCAAAACTAATTCTGATAGGTGTCAAACTGTACAAACATTTCCTCCAGTTAAAGAAATAGATATATTTAAAACTATGAATATATTAATTTTCTTAGTTTGATGATTGGAACTGCCAAAATATTTGTTATATTTGTCAAAATGTTTGACAGTTATACTTATTTCTTAGCAAGGTATTTGAATTAGCTGAGTTTGCTGCGATTTTAATACACAAACGAAGAAATACACAAACGAAAAGAGGTCTATAATTGTATAAAGAGGAATGGCAGTGTTGAAATACTTTTGACAGCTGGAAAATTGTAATGGAGCTCATATTATTCTTGGCCAACCAGTCCAAGCTATTTGCAGACTATTTTGACGATTGTAATTGTCAAAATACTTGTATTAAATGTCAAACTGCAAATATGTATATTAATTGCCTAAATTTGATAGTTACAATATATTTGACAGCTGTCAAATTGCTGTCGAACCATAAAATCGCGGTTTTTTAAACTATTTTGACAATCGCAACTATCAAAATACTTGTCATACTAGGAGATAGTTCTGTCAACGTCAAATTGTTTAAATAGTTTTTGATAGGTGTCAAAATATATAAACGTCATTCAAATTTCAATTTTTCTTCCTGTCAAATTTAGCAGATAATATCTGGAATTGCTTCTGACAGCTGTCATACAATGAAAGTCACTGTAGAGAATTGAATTTTTTAATAGTGGGACGTTTTATTAAGAGCATCCCTTTTCGCAATGAAACGCCCAAACTGAGATGGTCGAGGACGCGGCGTTGAGGAGTCGAAGTCGCCCGCTTTTATTAAACGACAGACTCCGTTAGGATGAGAGTCCACCCGTATCTACATACGTATACGTGACATCTTCAAGTTCGTCCGCCCGTACAGGAAGACATATAGAATTCCCGATGATGTAACGTCCGAAACAGCTTTTCTGTTATTGGCTTGGCGGGCCGGGGCGCCCCCTAGCGACGATAAAACGAAACGACGGCAGCGTTACGCATCGGTAAATATCCAGCGAAAGCTACGCTCCATATTCCGCCGTACAAACATGATTATGCGTGGTTCGTGCAGATATGGGAATTCGAGTTGACAGTGATGGAAAGATATCACGGTATTAGGCGCAATACGCGAAGCACGCGATAATAATAACGGAGATAATTCAGTTTAGACACGTTTAGGTGTATATTTTTTTATTCAGCACAGTTTTACCAACATGATAAAATTTAATCTTGTGGGCGAAACGAAGACGGAGACGCGAATTCCTGCCTCTCTGCTCCGGACGGATATTCTCGTCTGCAGATATCCGAAAGTGAAAACGGGAACGGCGGGGAGTGGGAGTCCGCGTCCCGACACCCCGATGATCGATACGCATCCACCCTTACAGGCTAGACATTGTCTAGTCGCAAGTGTAGTACGCCCCCGCAGTTGGTGGAGGGTAGTTTCAATTTTGCCCTTAGCACATATAATACGCCGGAGTGGTTTGTTCGAGATAATAGCGGAATGATTATATTGACGAATCTGTGCTAGAAAGGGTGGTCAGGATAAGCTTATTCAATTTGACAGCTGTCAACCGTATTTTAACTGTCAGATTCAAACAATCATTACTAACTTTGCAGTTTGACAATTAATACAAGTATTTTGACAATTACAATCGTCAAAATAGTCTGAAAATAGCTTTGGCTGGTTAAACAAGAATAGTATGAGTTCCATTACAATTTTCCAGCTGTCAAAAGTATATCAACACTGTCATTCTTCTTTTCTACAATTACAGACCTCTTTTCGTGAAATTTTCTTCGTTTGTGTATTAAAATCGCAACCAACTCAGCCAATTCAAGTACCTCGCTAAAACAGAAATATACGTATCAAATATTTCGACAGATATCATAAATATTTTGACAGTTACGACAATCAAACTAAGAAAATTAATATCTTCATAGTTTCAAATATATGTACTTCTTTAACTGAAGGAAATTAATGTTTGTACAGTTTTACACCTCTCAGAATTAGTTTTGACAGTTAGACAACACCGGAAAAGCTTGTATTTTTAACAATTTGACAGCTGTCAGAATCGTTTAGTTATCAAATCTAAAGTTTTACACCTGTCAGAAACCGGTCAGATTGTAATTGTCCAAATAGTTGTATTAATTGCCAAATTGCAAAGTTAGTAATGATTGTTTGCATTTGATTTGACAGCTGTCAAATAAATTATTGTTAATCTATAAAATCGCGAATTTTCTAATTAATTTGACGGTCGCGACTGGCAAAACACTTATCGAATCGCAAAAGCAGAGTTTCTCTTTAGACTTGATAACTAAACGATTCTGACATATGTTAAATCGTTAAAAATTTAACCGTTTTTCCGGTGTTATCTAACTGTCAAACTCGTTTCTGTCAGATATAAAGCGGTACAAACATTAATTTCCTTCAGTTAAAGTATTACATATAACTTAAAAATTTGAAGATATTAATGTTCTTAGTTTGACTGTTGTAACTGTCAAAATATTTATGATGTTTGTCAAAATGTTTGACAGTTATACTTCTCTTTTTGCGAGGTACTTGGATTAGCTGAGTTTTTTGCGATTTTAATACACAAACGAAGAAAATTTCACGAAAATAGGTCTACAATTGTAGAAAGAAGAATGGCAGTGTTGAAATATTTGTGACACCTGGGAAATTGCTGTGGAGGTCATACTATTTTAATTTCACCAGTCAAATCTATTTTCAGACTATTTTGACGATTGTAATTGTCAAAATACTTGTATTAATAGTTAAATTGCAAAGTTAGTCATGATTGTTTGAATTTGATAGTTAAAATACGTTTGACAGCTGTCAAATAAATTATTGTTAATCTATAAAATTGCGAATTTTCTAATTAATTTGACGGTCGCAACGGTCAAAATACTTGTCATACTTCTCAAGCCACAAAAGCACTGTTTTTATTTAAATTTGTTAAGCAAACGATTCTGAAATCTGTCAAATTGTGAAAAATATCCGCTTTTCCGGTGTTGTCTAACTGTCAAAATCGTTTCTGACAGGTGTAAAACTGTACACACATTAATTTCTTCCAATTTAAGAAGTACATGTATTTAAAACTATGAAGATATTAGTTTTCTTAGTTTGATGATTGGAACTGTCAAAATTTTTATATTTGTCAAAATGTTCCGACAGTTATACTTTTCTTTTAGCGAGGTACTTGGAATTAGCTGAGTTTTTTGCGATTTTAATACACAAACGAAGAAAATTTCACGAAAAGAGTCTGTAATTGTAAAAACGGAGAATGGCAATGTTGACATATTTCTGACAAATGGAAAATTGTAATGGAGCTCATACTATTTTTATTTAAGCAGTCAAAACTATTTTCAGACTATTTTGACGACTGTAATTGTCAGAATAATTGTATTAATTGCCAAATTGCAAAATTACCAATGATGTTTGAATTTGATAGTTAAAATACATTTGACAGCTGTCAAATTATTTTTAATCTAAAAAATTGCGAATTTTCTAATTATTTTGACGGTCGCAACTGTCAAAATACTAGTCATACTTCTCGAACCACAAAAGCAGTGTTTTTATTTAAATTTGATAAGTAAACGATTCTGACATCTGTCAAATTGTGAAAAATATCCGCTTTTCCGGTGTTGTCTAACTGTCAAAATCGTTTCTGATAGGTGTAAAACTGTACACACATTAATTTCCTCCAATTTAAGAAGTACATGTATTTAAAACTATGAACATATTAATTTTCTTAGTTTGATGATTGGAACTGTCAAATTTTTTATATTTGTCAAAATGTTCCGACAGTTATACTTTTCTTTTAGCGAGGTACGTGAATTAGCTGAGTTTGTTGCGATTTCAATACACAATCGGAGAAAATTCACAAGTCAAATCTATTTTCAGACTATTTTGACGATTTTAATTGTCAAAATACTTGTATTAATAGTTAAATTGCAAAGTTAGTAATGATTGTTTGAATTTGATAGTTAAAATACGTTTGACAGCTGTCAAATAAATTATTGTCAAACTATAAAATGGCAAATGGTCGCAGCTGCCAAAATACTTGTCATACTTATCGAGCTACAAGAGCAATGTATTTACATATTTAGATACGATAACTAAACGATTCTGACAGCTGTCAAATTATTATAAATTGTCGCTTTTCTAGTGTTGTGTAATTGGCAAAACTGTTTCTAACAGTTGTAAAAACTGTACAAGCATTAATTTCCTCCAGTAAACCGATAAAACTGCAATAATGATATTAATTTTTTTATTTTGTCAAATTATTAGACATTTTTGACAGTTATATTTTCTTTTTTTTAGACGGATTTGTCAAACTATTACATCACTTATTTGCTTATTGTTTTGACGGTTGAAATTGCCAAAACACTTTTGATAGTTGTCAAATAGTTAAAATAATAATTTGACAGTTCTGTCAACGTCAAATTGTTTAAATAGTTTTTGATAGGTGTCAACCAGGACTGAGTTAGTCCTGGCACTGTACGCCACGCAACGATCTAACCAATCAATTGCACCCGCAATATGTGTTTCCAAAGAAAAATGAAGAACATATCCACCTTTTTTTTACTTGTTCGTAATTGGAGGGCCGATAAATCAGATCGGCGGTTGTCGAAAATGATAAATTAGTTGTTCCGTTAGTACGCGAAGGAGTTACTGAAATATAAAAATAGAACAGTTCTTCCGATCAATATACTACGGGTTTAGATGTATGTAGATACGAAAAAATATTTTTCTGTCACAAATTCAACTTTCATCAAAGCGAGCGAATCGCCGATGCTGACTTTATTTATTCCTTCTTATTTATGTGTATGTTTATAACGTGTACATACATACGTGTGTGTGGGTTGATGTATTGCTTTCAGAATTTAAGTTTACGATCTGTATACATTTTTAAATAGATACTTCGCGACTTGTTTTAAGGTCAGGACAAACGAGATCGTTTAAACAGCGAAGTTACAGTCGTTTTCTACTCCAGGATAAGAATTCGAGCTGATCGTTTGATCCCAAATAATAACAGATAATAAAAAATTATTGATGTCTGTAAAAAATAAAATAAAATCAAAGGAGCTACTTTTTTTTTAGATCTACTAAACATTTCTCGGCAAACTGGCAACAACGTTATGTACCTAATTCTAGTACCAACACAAACTGCTCTTTTCGTATACGAACCCACATATGTAGCTTCTATAGCTCCGAAATAGTTTCTACAAAAACCCACTTGTATCTGACAAAATACTGTACTTAAATGTCTAAATTTGACATATTCAATATACTTCTAACAGCTAGTTGTCAAGTTGGCATCAACATCAAACAGAATCATAGTAATAATAACTTTGAATGCATTGTTTCCGGATGGTTGATAGTTATAATTGTCAAAATTTTTTTGACATCACCCAAGTTGCGGGTTGCGCCTTTTTGACAGTTGACAGTTGACAGTTAAAAATAATAAGAGCAGGTTTTATTTCTATCCACTGGTCGTATGGTGAGAAGATTCGTTGCGCAATTTCTTTTGTTCTCCTTTATTTAGTAGTCATTTGACAGATATAACTGTCATATTTAATAGCGATGATAGCTATCCAACTGTAGAAATTATATTTTCTTTGTTGTTCGTAACTGTCAAAATACTTGTCATACTTATCCAAATGCAAAATCATTCTGACAGCTGTCAAATTGTTAAAA
>SMLS01054594.1:0-17396 GCA_004785975.1 Popillia japonica
GTAGTCTTTCAGGTTGGAGCACAGCTGTGCTTGTGGGTGAAGAGGAAGATTTTTCGCATCAAAACCATAATTTTTACTCGTCTGCCTTATTTTCGTTATAGGAACGTACAAATAATATTGTATTTACTTCAACTGCGTGCTCAATCAATAACTAATAACTCTTCGTAATATGTTTAAATCCGCCACAATTGTGTCATTTCCTTTGTGCTGCCATTTGTAGAATAAACGCAAGCTTTGACATGCATGTTTAACGTACACATCGTGAACATGCGACAGCCTAACGCACGCGACTTTATTCCGAAATGGCAGACACAATGGATAAAATAAATCAATGGTAATAAGTACATATGTATATCCAATGCATGATGTGGTACCTACGTATGTATGTAATACGGAATCGATACAAACAGTTCATACGCCATTAAAATTTCAGAATGCATAAGCTAGATGTACATATGTATACCTACAGTTACGATAAACACACTTGACAAATTCGTCCAACTGATTTACTTAAATTATAATACATTTTTTGTTTTTACAATCCATCATTGTTATTTCGGGAAATACATTTTCCATCCGTACCCGTTACACAACAACTAAAACGCGGTTAAAACCGGCCTTATCAAACCTCTCTCTGTGTGTGTGTATGGCGTTGTGGAAAGTGGTCGTTTGACTGACGGTAGTGTGCAGGTGATTGTCACGTTTCGCATGTTACAAAAATATCGTCACGTAACGAGATACTGCGGACGAGAGACACACAGCGGCATACTATACTACCTACCTTGCGTTCGTTTTTAATCGATAGGCGTGACGAACGCTAAAATTTATGCCAGATTATAAAAGCTACATTGAACGTGTTTGTATTTAAATTCAACCGCTCGTGTATAAGAAGAGAATCGGATATTTTTATACGACGGCAGTTTGTGTTCGTATAAATTTAAATAGAGCTTTACAAACGGTTCAAAGCTCACAGTTTTTTAATATACACTTCGGAGTAAACTTTGCCCTTATCTTATGAGGAGATAAGTCACCTTCAACGTATTCGTAATTCTTGTTTTTTAATATACATATCTCGATAGTCGGTATCTGCTTGTGGCACCTCGATCCAAGCAACTTGAATTTCGTTGATTAATTGCGCCAAAGTTTGTGGAGGATGATTCAAAATCCACACGATACCCCACACATATCTGATTGGGGTTTAAATCAGGGGAACGCCTGCTTCTTGGAGAAAGTCTATAGTTTGACGAGCAATATGGGGACGTGGATTGTCTACCTGAAAAAGAATGTGTGGGCGGCCATCTAGATAAGGTAGGAAAGTGGTTTGTAGGACATCATCAACACAACGAGCAGCTCTCATACTCCCTCGAATAAAAGAATGGCCCAAATGAAACCTGATGGAAACCTCACTTAAAATGAGGAGGAAAGAGCTCTGCTCCTTCTCTAAGCTCACTTTCTTGAAGAGAGAGACAGGAGGAATAGAGGAGTCTTTGAGAGCGGTTCCTTAATGTGTGTTTCTCCACAGCTAGTACTAGAAGCCTTGCCCTTGCAAAGGTGCCGTACATGGACCGGGCTTTTTTCGTTCTCCTTGCAGAATTCACAGATAAGCCTCAGATAAGGCTTACACAAAATACACTATCGATTTCCACCCACAGCTTTATAAACTCAGCACAGGTAGAAGTACACATTGGTCCGTCCTTGTTTCTCACACATTAATCACCTCATATCGTTCGGTAGGCTTCGTTTGCAGTATTTCATATGGTCTTAAGTAAATTCTACTAACCTTCAGCATTACTATTCCAAACTGAGTGTGTTTGATTCCTTTCTTTTCAAGCTTGATGTCTTCTTGGTCTTCTTCGCCTTCTTCGGCTTCCTCGTCTTCTACCTTGTCTTCTTCCTCGTCTTCTTCTTCGTCTTCTTCTTCGTCGTCTTCTTCGTTTTCTTCTTCGTCTTCTTCTTCGTCTTCTTTTTAGTCTTCTTCTTCGTCTTCCTCGTCTTCTCCCTCGTCTTCTTCTTCGTCTTTTTCCTCGTCTTCTCCCTCGTCTTCTTCTTCGTTTTCTTCTTCATCTTCTTCTTCGTCTTCTTCTTCGTCTTCTTCTTCGTCTTCTTCGTCTTCTTCTTCGTCTTCTTCATCTTTCCAGCCCAGATTTCTCAGGTAATGATACTCTTCGGTCTTTAGTGAATGGCTTCCTCACTTGTATGTAAGTACTATTCTCATTTTGATGTCGGTAGCTCTAATCTTGTGAGGTTCATAATCTACTATCAATTTAGTCCCTCCTCCCCATTAGCAATATGGTCAATTTTGATTTCTTCGGTTTTGTAATCATTATCATCAATGGTTATTTGCATGAGATAGTTTTTCTCGTCCTTTTTATACAAAAAAATACTATCTTCCTTTATACCAATTTGCTTGATCAAATTGTTCAGTGTATGGTTTAAGTGCATTGTGTTCGTTGCTTTGTAATTCGCATTCGCTATTGGTTGTCATGTCAATATTGTGGCGCCCAACGTGGGGCTCGAAGGACTAATGTCGAGATGTATTAATACGTGTGAAGCAAATGGAAATAAAAAATATCGTGGACTGTAACTGCTTACTTCACACTGGCTTTTCCGCTTGTTAATCAATCAAACAAAATTCACCGACAGAAATACTTTTGCAGCCAATAGTGAATGCGAACCACAAACCAACGATCACAATGCAACTTAAACCCATACGCTGAACACAAATAAGTCGCTTCCAACGATGGCTTGATAACCAGCGGTAACTTTTGGAATAACGTGTAAGTTCAACTTAATATTAACAGCATTGGGAACATTTTTATGAAAAAACCTTAACGTCGATACTTGACTGCCTCTTAAACTCCTCACTGTTAAGCCATGGTCTGTCAACGGTATGTTTTGGAAGTATCTAGAAGTACAGTTAATTGTACGTTCCCAATCGTTAGCTTGACTGCTGGTAGCAGGTTTTTTGGCTTCTCTGGTTGGTACTTTATTCAGGCATTTGGCTGCCAAATGACCATAACCATTACAGTAAAAGTATTTTGGTGCTTTTGTCCCTAACTGGACAATCTCGGGATTTATGGCTTCTAACTGACCAATTACAACAATTTCTTGCATTCTTTTTCCCCAAAATCCTCTGGACCTTTCTCATCAAAATCCGTTTTTATTTTAGCTGGATGTCGATTAATTAAACTTGTTTTATTTGGAATTCGTTCATACCATTTCACCTGGTCTTTAAATTCAGAAAAATCTCGGGTGCCGTATAACACTGTCACTCTGTTAGAGGTATCATCTACATAAGTTAAGACATATTCTTGTACAGGTTCGTCATGATTCTTCTTACGAAACATTAACATTTTATTATTGAATTAACCTTTGCTTTGATCTCCTTTTCTACTTGAATAAAAAATTTGGCCAATCCTGCCAAAGATCTTTTTGCAAACATCAATTTCTGTAGCTCATTCCATCCTGTAACATCCGCTATTTCCTCAAAGTCGGCAGGGTATTCATATTTTCAATCAAACATCATAATATTGTCTTCCACGCCTCTAGAAGTCAAAGCAAAAGAATTCCTTCTTCTGTGTATCGTCTCGGTGTGTCTTCCTACGGCATTAGTCTTTTAGTTTGGCTAGTTTCGGTCGCTTTATTCCTCTTCTGGCTCCTCATATTCTTCGTATTCCTCTTCTATCTCTTCGTCGTCTTCAGCTTTTCGCATCTCGTACCGAAGAACAATTAAAATGGAATCTAAAATGCTAAATACTGCTACAAAATCTGCAAATTTCAATGCGTTCCTTACGTCTTCTGACACAAGTCAATGAACAACTCTCTCTTTAGTTTTCAGTGACCGGTCAGCAGACCTACTATTAACTCTTTTGCCTGTCTTTGTTTTTCTGATCTTTTTTACCATTTCCTGGACTTGTTAGGTATCTATTTTTCGATGGGCTGATTTGTGATTTGGTGGTGCGGAACGAGGGGCCAGCCCCAACGAATAGCCTTGACGAAACTTGTTTGGCCAGAAAATATCCTTTTAGCCAACCATTTTGAACTGATAGAAACCTGGTCCAAAACAGGTCAATACTAGATCAGCTGCTTCCAAAATCATCTAATCAATCTAAATGCCTGGCAGGTTGCCTATGTTATACAGCTCGTTCAGATTAGATGTCAACTGACCAGACATTATACAGCATGTCCACGTTGTTTAATCACTTCCACAGTTACTACATAGTCTAAAAATTTGGTTAGTAAACGTTAATTGCCGAGAACAAACCGCACCCTGGCCTTGCTCCTTCCTTTTATATATGAAGTCCTTTCCTATATACAGATATATATATACACATATCGAAGCAGGGAATTTAGTAAAAACACACGTTGGAATGGCACTTCAATATATTTCGTTCGTTCGTGGAATTTCAGCTTGCGAAATTGGATCAAGTAATATATTAGCGCACGGAGAAAGAAGGAGACGAAACTGCCAGTAGAACTGTAGATCCCCGTGGCGCGTAGATTGTGGGGGATGGGGGCGAGAAAACGGAACGGAACGGGAAAGCGGTAATATCGATTCCCGTCGCATTTGTTACAATATGTTACGATTGGAATATTTATTTGGCAGAACTGGGATAGGAGGAAGGAGGTGGGAAGAAAACGGTCGCGAATGAATACGGAATCCGTGAGGATTTGTTCGGGGTATATGAATTATTTAAAGGAAATGTGGCATCTTATGTGTTTTATACGGATATCCTCTTTTAGGTATGCGCATGCAACTCGAGATCCGTTTACGCTCATCAGAGATAGGTTAAAATGTTGAAGTTGGAGGAAATTGTTCGTTTGGGATGGTAGATCTTATAGACGTGAAGGAATTCGATAAAGGCGGATGCAATGCGACGAAAACAGAATAGGTTGGAATTGGATTAAATCCGACGTTGCAGTTTGGGCGAATTAATTTACTTCAGAAGGAAGTTACAATATTCTGTTAGAGCTTCTTCACAGTTTTTGTGTGTTTGGAATAGATCTTTTTGCGTTATTGCACCTTCAACATTATTTTTATGTTGCGCTTATATTTCTTCTTCTTTCTGGACTTCATGCTCAGGCATTGCTTCTATTTCATCCTTGTTTGATACATGGGTGGGTGGTTTAAAATGCTTCAATTTTCTAGTCTAAAGGAGCCAAATCTAAGACAAGTATGGAGGTTCCAGAATATTACTCCCTTCTGGAAGGTTTATCTTCATGATTCCTTACGTTTAGTTTCAAGAAAAAGCTTGAAGCGTCTACGTGGTCTTCAACCCCCTCATATGCAGATTTTTTAATGATTTTTCCTATAGTTGCTCTATTCGTGCGCTTTGTACATGATAAACGATTTCGACGTTTGACCAACACCTTTACATTTTCAACCCATTGCCTCCATGAAAGAATATATCGTAAAGTTTGTTACGTTTTTAAGGATTATTTAGGTAATTAATTGGGGGTGCTGCACCACCTAGGAGGAATAAGTCTGGAGTGAGTGGGTGGTTTAGCATGTTTCAATTTTCCAGTTCAAAGGAACCAAATCTAACATGGAAGGTCCATAATATTACTCTCTTCTGGGAGGCTTATCTTGAACCATCTTCGGGGTCTTCAACCCCCTTATATGTAGATTTTTTAATGATTTCTGCTGTGGTTGCCCCTATTTGGGCGCTTTGCACCTGCACCTTTACATTCTCAACCCATTACCTCCATGTAAAAATTGAAGAGGAAGAGAAGCTATACACATTTGCGCTCCTTGAATGGATTTGGGTCAAGTAAAAGCTGGATTCTATACTTCTTGGCAAAGCATATGCCAAGAAGCAAGATCGAATACAGTTTGGTCACAGAAATACCTCTAGGAAGCTAAGCACTAAAGCAAGCAATTAGAAGAGAAGACAATTGAAATTAGAAATCTTGGGTGTCACTTTTTAAATCAAACTTGAGAGTTATTGTCAAAGCACTAGTCCCTCCTAAGATTGTCTTTATCAAAATTATGATGATACTTAGTAATAAGATGCCCAAACTTATCCAATGCAAAGAATCCAACTTTGTCTCGCTTGGGTCGATTCATGTTACTAGAATTTCTACTCTATGTTTCTAACGAAGATTCCTAAAGAATTGACGATGCCCCATGCCCACTCATTGTGTCTTTACAAGTCGCTTTCGACTGACTACAGCTATTTATCATTTTACTGTTGTATTAGAGATTTCCTCCTAATTTCTTCATTACATCTTGGTGTCACTCTGCTTGGCTTCAACTTTCTTAATTACCATCAGTGTTTATTTTATTTTCACCCAATTCGTTTGCTAAATTCTTTGGAAGCTTCCTACCACCTTAGCCGTCTGCGACAGAATGTAGCACCTATGTAGATAAACACCTATTTCAAAAATTTTCTTCATTTTCCTCCTATGGTTCTTCTCATGGTTCTTGGAAGAGTGATGATTACCATGAGTGTCATCATATAAGTCTACTAAGGCACTGAACCGAGTGAATACTGATCCAAAAATTGGATGTTCTTTGGTAAACATATTTGGTCTCCAATAGCAGATCCTGATGATGACCACCTTGAAGCTGGTAAACAATTAAATTAGTTGGAAGAGAGGATGCTGCTACAACATCCCAGCAATCATGACACATTGATCCACCTAAAGAGTTCAAACTGGTTTTGTGACAACTGAAGAAGCTGAAGTCATAGCATGTAGCTAGCATATGAATAGATCTTGGTTACGACTTTTAAATTTTCTCTGCCCAAAAAACAGCCCTGATTAAGTTTTGCAGAAACCAGTTTTATAATAATTAATACGGTCCTAAGTGGTGGATCCACCATTTAGACCACCTGCCCAACACCTGAAAACTTGACATTGTAGTCGCAATTCTCCAAACCATATATATGTATATCTTGCCAAAATTATTATCTCTATTATCTACCTATCTGAAGTAGCAAAAACCTTTAGCTTGAAGAGAATACCAGGAGATCTTTCCACCCATCAAACTGTTCAGAAAATCCACGAAAC
This sequence comes from Popillia japonica, assembly GCA_004785975.1. Classification (NCBI taxonomy): domain Eukaryota; kingdom Metazoa; phylum Arthropoda; class Insecta; order Coleoptera; family Scarabaeidae; genus Popillia; species Popillia japonica. The sequence continues at coordinate 7,012 of SMLS01054594.1, forward strand.
AAATCTAGCTATGGTCGCTATTCTTATGATACATATTGACAGCTATCTAGAAATGCTCACCCAATTATCTGAGCTTGAGGAGTTGACCTTCAAAGATTAGAAGGCTAAAGATTCAAAATATTTAGGTTCGAAATGGTCATCAATATGAGGATGCCACAGCAGTGGTTGAAGTTGAAGAAGAAACTTGTAGTGCCACAATGAATGAGAATGTGGTTTCATCAATTCTTCAAGAATGTTTGTTAGAGACATAGAGTAGAAATTTTAGTAAGACTAATCCACCCAAGCGAAGCAAAGTGAATGAATTGAAGAAATTGGAGTCATTGCATTGGATATATTTGGGCATGTTATAATCCTAGAAAGGACTACGGCTTCGATAATAACTGGGGAATTTGATTCAGAGAATGACACCCAAGATTTCTAACTTCCATTGTCATCTCCTCTAATTACTTGCGTCAGTGTTTAGCTTCCTAGAGGCTCATATTGCTGTGATCAAATTGTAGTAGATTAGTCTCAAAGGTGTTTGGTCTTACTTCTTGGAATATGCTGTGTGAACTTGTCAAAAAAGTAAAGAATTCAGTTTCAAAAGGTCTTCAACTTGATTCAAATCCATTGAAGGAATGGAGATGTGTATAGCCTCTACTCTTCTTCAATTTTTACATGGAGGCAATGGGTTGAAAATGCAAAGCTGCATGTGCAAAGCATCCGAATAGAGGCAACCACAGCAGAAATCATTAAAAAATCTGCATATAAAGGGGTTGAAGACCCCGAAGATAGTTCAAAATCAACTTCCCAGAAGAAAACTTCCATTTTAGACCTTCCATTTTAAATTTGGTTCCTTTGGCCCGAAATATTGAAACATTCTAAACCACTCACTTAAGTATTTGATGCTACCACTCCAAACTTTCTTCCTTTCCTGGGGTGGTGCACCACTTCCAACTAATTGCCGAAATAATCCTTAAAAACGTAACAAACTCCACCATATTTTCTTCTTCTTCAATATTTACACTGAGACAACCACTATAATATATCGCCTAGTAATTTTTCTCGATTTTGAAATCGATATCTTCCAAAGAATTATAAAATTATTATCCACGAGCCCCCTTAAACACACCAGCAGAATATCTCATCCTTTTTTATACGATCGTTAATTCTTAAAGTCGAAGACTACACCTCAACAGTATATTCTCGAACGGGGACCGTCCAAGAGGATGACGGCCACATGCTGGTCAGCGCACAGAAACAAGCGATTCCACGTTTTTCGAACACGTCGCAGCAACGACGCTGAAAACCCGGAGAATTTGTAGCTCTAGCGGACGTGTAAATTTCATTTTTATTTATTTCGATGTGTATTTTATGAGGAATTAAGCTTCATTTCATTTTATTAAATTTATACGAGCGTGCGGGTCGGTGTAGAGGGCGCAACGTTCGGGCGTGATATTTTAGACCACCTCCGTTACATGAGTTCCACAGTTATGCGGACAATATTACGCTGGACGTGAAATATATGACGGGGAAAGCATTGTTTGATATACGATCGTTATGTGGAAAATAACAAGCTTGATGGTCTCCCCGGCGGATTCAAATTGTTAATTTTATTTAAATTTTACTGCAATAAAGTTTATCAACGGAAATTTGTTAACAAAACAACGAATTGAAATTGATTTATTGCGTATTTGAAATGATTTTTTTATTAGCTAATAAATAAATAATAAACAAACCACGCTAGAGGCCAACATCTTCTTGTTGGGCCTTCAGAAACTTAATTTTAGATTATTTGAGTTTAGCAGCTTCTTCAGAGGCAAGAAATGTGTAGGAGATACTAATAAGTCATTGTAATTAGATGTGTCAACTACGCTAGAGGCGAGAATCAGGCCCTCACCAGAAGATTGCCTCTAGCAGCTCTCCTATTCCTTTTTCCTTGAAAATGGAAATTAAAATTATAGTTTGAGGTTGTACTAGTTGTTTTGCCGATGTAATTATACAGAGAAACCACGCTAAAGGCCAAAAACTTTCAATTGAACGTGAAACGCCAAAACGCTCTCGCCTATAACATATTTTGCTAGCCCCCTCAAGGGGATATGACTCCATAAGCCTGCCAAATATGTTTATTAGATTCATAACAATTCTGTAAGCATAGTTTAGACCTAAGCTAACGTGAAATTCACCTGTGTAAACGTTAAAATGACGTTAAAATGACGAAATTTTGGAATTTGTCGTCATTTTAAAGTCAAGTTGATATCTTATACGGCCTTAAGGCGTCTAATTTTTATGTCGCTGATCTGGTCTGGTTTGGTAGTTGATGTTCTTTAGACGTCAGATGTGAACGGTATAATGATGTCATTAGTGAGTAAGTAATGAAGCTGCTGCTTGTCAAAATAATGTCATGTTGACGTCAAATTTTACAATGTAGACGTGTCAACACATCATTTTCTTCTAGAAATGCAATAGCATTCATCTGTACCATTCATAAGTGAGTCATTTAAACGTTACATTTGGAGGTTATACTGATGTAATCAAAATATTGTTATCTGTCAACATAACCTCCTCTTTTTAAGAATATGGGAGATCTACATAAATTTCATGGCATTTATTTGTACCGTAATCATCTCATTTAAACTTCTTTTAAACGTAATTTAAACGTCAGATTTGGAGGTTATATCGATGTAATCAGTGACTAAATAATTGCGTTGATATCTGTCAGAATAATGTCATTTTTTTGAAACTGCAAAACGTTTAAATTTTATGCCATTCATGTATACTATAAACATCTGATCCTACTGTCATTAAAACGCCATATTTAGAGGTTACGATAAACTAATCAATGATTAAGTTAGGTAATGACATTATTTATACATAATGCCATCTTTAGGAGCATGCTAGAAGTCTAAATTTCATGCAACTCATGCCTGCTACAATAATACGATCCTACTGTCATTTAGACGTCATATTTGAAGACTTTAGAACGATGTAATCAGTATTCTGGCTGGATAGAAGAAGTTTCAAAATTTCTGAGGAATAAAGGTCTCTTCCGTCTTTTTTTACAACAATTAGATACAATGACGTTGCTATCTATCAAAATAACGTCATTTTGTAGAACTGTAGAACGTTTAAATTTCATACCACCCACGTATACCATAATTATGCAATCCTACAGTCTTTCAAATGTAAAATTTGGAGGTTACAATGATGTAATGAATGTCTAAGTGATGACGTTGTTATATGTCAAAATAATGTCAATTTGTAAGACTATAAAACGTCAAAATTTCAAATTGTAGGCATTTAAACGTCAGATTTAAAGGTTATAATGATGTAATTAGTGTTTAAACAATGACATATTTGGTAGTCATAATAATATCACTTTGGGAAAGTATAAGACGTCAAAATTTTATGTCAATTGTCTCTACTATAATGATATCATCCTACAGTCACTTATAAGTCATATTTGAAGACTTTATAACAATAACTGATTTTGAGGAAAGGGCTGAGCTAAAAAAACCGTTTACTCCGTTTTTTTTTTTCGACAATGATATACAATGACGTTGCTATCTGTCAAAATATCGTCAATTTGTAAGACTATGAAGCGTCAAAGTTTCAAATTGTAGTCAATTAAACGTCAGATTTAAAGGTTATAATGATGTAATTAGTGTTTAAACAATGCCATATTTGGTTGTCATAATAATGTCACTTCGTGAGAGTATAAGACGTCAAAATTTTATGTCAATCGTCGGTACTACAATGATATCATCCTATAGCCATTTATACGTAATGTTTAAAGACTTTATAACAATGACGGATTTTGAGGAAGTGGCCGGGATAAAATAATTCTTTTCCTTATTTTTTTTTCGACAATGAGATACAATAACGTTGCTATCTGTCAAAATATCGTCAATTTGTAAGACTATAAAACGTCAAAATTTCAAATTGTAGTTATTTAAACGTCAAATTTAAAGGTTATAAGTAATGATGTAATTAGTGTTTAAACAATGACATATTTGGTTGTCATACTAATGTCACTTTGTGAAAGTATAAGACGTCAAAATTTCATGTCAATCGTCTAAGCTATAATGATATCATCTTGTAGTCCTTTATATGTTATATTTGATGAATTTATAACAATGACTGATTTTGAGGAAGTGGCTGGGATAAAAAAATCTTTTCCTTACTTTTTTTCGACAATGAGATGCAATGACGTTGCTATCTGTCAAAATAACGTCAATTTGTAAGACTATAAATCGTCAAAATTTCAAATTGTAGTCATTTAAACGTCAGATTTAAAGGATATAATGATGTAATTAGTGTTTAAACAATGGCATATTTGGTTGTCATAATCATGTCACTTTGTGAGAGCATAAGACGTCAAAATTTTATGTCAATCGTATGTGCTATAATGATATCATCCTATAGTCCTTTATACGTCATATTTGATGAATTTATAACAATGACTGATTTTGCGGAACTGGCTGGGATAAAAAAATTATTTTTTCGACAATGAGATACAATAACGTTGCTATCTGTCAAAATATCGTCAATTTGTAAGACTATAAAACGTCAAAATTTCAAATTGTAGTCATTTAAACGTCAGATTTAAAGGTTATAATGATGTACTTAGTGATTAAACAATGACATACTTGGTTGTCATAATAATGTCATTTTGTGAAAGTATAAGACGTCAAATTTTCATGTCAATCGTCTAAGCTATAATGATATCATCTTGTAGTCCTTTATATGTTATATTTGATGAATTTATAACAACGACTGATTTTGAGGAAGTGGCTGAGATAAAATTTTATGTCAATCGTCTGTACTATAATGATATCATCCTATAGTCCTTTATACGTCATATTTGATGAATTTATAACAATGACTGATTTTGAGGAACTGGCTGGGATAAAGAAATTCTTTTCCATATTTTTTTTCGACAATGAGATGCAATGACGTTGCTATCTGTCAAAATTAATAAAACGTCAAAATTTCAAATTGTAGTTATTTAAACGTCAGATTTAAAGGTTATAGGTAATGATGTAATTAGTGTTTAAACAATGACATATTTGGTTGTCATAATAATGTCTTTGTGAGAGCATAAGACGTCAAAATTTTATGCCAATCGTTTGTGCTATAATGATATCATCCTGTAGTCATTTAAACGAGATATTTAAAGACTTTATAACAATAACTGAGTTTGAGGAAGTGGCTGGGCTAAAAACAAGTCTCTTCGGTATTTTTTGTTTCGACAATGAGATATGCTGACGTTGCTATCTGTCAAAATAATGTCATTTTGTTAGACTGTAATAAAATGTTTAGATTTAATATCATTCTTGCGTACCATAATCATGTAATTGTACAGTCATTTAAACGTTCACTTGGAAGGTTATAATGACGTAATCAATATCAAATTAATGACATTGTTGGCTGTCATTGTTTAAAATTGTCAATTAAGACTGTGACATAAGAAAATGGCCGTCTTTATAATTTGACAGTTCTAGACAACAAAATTTATTAGTAATAATCTCACAGACTTAAAAATGTACTTGCCTAAGATCACTTTCTAAAGGAAGTCACATCTATATTTCTTTCTATGCGATCACAGAGTGTTAAAAGCTTTCTCCTGCATTATTATTTATTTTTTTTTCGGTATATATCTGCCAATACACATATATCATACACACACATGTTAGGTCGCATATACCTGTCTGACAGTTAATCCTGCGACAAACAATTTGGACATCTTGTTAGCGCGAAGCTTTTGTATCATTCTTCGGGTGTTTACCTTTAAACTTAAGACTTAACAATGACAGTTGAGACCATAGCTTAACGCTTATTTAACGTATTAACAGGAATTAACATGGTTTTTGTTAGCACGACAGATTTACTCCTAGGATGGACGGCAACAAAGGCTCTGCTCTCTCGAGAGATAAATGTAAAGATTCCAGGGACGTATATTCCCTTAAAAAAAAAGTGATACAATTCTTCGTATCATTCCCGCCAAATTAGTCGAAATTTTAGCTGGGAACGGTTTTAATTTATGCTAAATCGTGAGAGTATATCTACGGAATCTATTTGTGCTCTTTTGTGTGTATATTGACCTAGAGAACAAGCATTGGGGATTTATTTTTTTAATTTGTGGTAACAATTAGTGCGTGTTAGTGGTTATACTCTAAAATGTGCCTCTAATAGGATGAGATATTAATGTTAATATAATAATTGTTGGTTGTATTACCATCTTCTTGTATGTTGTTGATTAAAACACAACAGTTTCGTAGTTCTATAGAATTATTATTATTATTATTATTATTATTATTATTATTATTATTATTCCGATACGAATTTAGTTACAATCTAAAAACCTCGAAGGGCGCCTCTTCGATTACCGCTGTGTCTTGCGCAGAACCCGTTTTCAAAAACTATATAATTATAACTTTTTTAATTTGTTTATCGCACACGAAAAAAACAATCAAAGCACATCCTAAAATTCCTTGAACGCACGCATTCCTATCTTCGTCGTATTCGTCCGTACTGCGAGTCTATCTCACGAGAGACATCCGCACGATGGCAAAACAACCAAAGCCGTAATTATAAAGTAAGAGAAGCATGAATTAAAATATTTGTCCAGACGAGATGACCGGTTATAACACACTTTACAACCTGTAGACACGCTGTCGTGTATATGTAAAGGGTCGAAACGTTGGCAGTCATACGTAATGTATGTATATGTGTTACTGTAATGTAATACGACCGTCTTGTCGTTGTCGGGTGTTATTTACAGCTTCGGTTGTCGCTAAGATACGTACACAACGCCGCTAGTATACCTACTAAGGCGACGTTTACAATACGAATCCGACGAGGAGAGTATACGCATTTACGCGAATGTATTATGTATAAAAATGATGTGTATATACGTTCTAGACTTTAGAGTATATTTCAACCCCACCAATTTATGAAAAGCTGATGGAACATTTTACACGCTTCTCATATGAAACTGGTGGCTAAAACAACTATCTACCACATCTTGAGCCTTCACGTCTTCAGATTTGGCAACCCTGGAACAGTTCAGGATTTTCTACCTTAAAAAGTTACTATATATACATCCATGCATCATTAGCTTCTTTCTAAGAGCTTCATTTTTCATATAGGACTGGATTAAAGTATCACTTAACGTTAGTAGGTAAACTATGTTACTCCCCATCCAGTCACTCGACCTGGACACGCTGTATAAGCCAGGCACTATATACGGTAGCCCGATGACTCATCACTGGCAGCTTTAGTATGAAAACGTGTACATGACCTCGTAGCTCGAGGTAATTGCAGAACGCTGGATTTCCAGGACATGTGGTCGAAGAAACCGGACATTGTTGGAAGACGTTTGCTCCAGAAACACATCTGCATCTCAAGGTCAAGGGATGAGCCGTAAAATTTGATTAGAGTTGCTTGTAGATGATTATTGTTGATTATTCGTTGATAGACATTGATTAAAGCTGTTATAATTTGTTATAAAGTTGACAAAACGGTTGGCAACAGCCCTAAAGGGATTAAAAAAAACAATACTTAAGAAAAGAGACGAAAAAAAAACACCTACCCACGTTAGGGGCACTACGCCGAGAATTTCAACCAAAATTGACTTAGATCGTCGAATAATACACACAGAAATGTGTCAATTAATTATATGTATATAAAATTAGTAATCGAGGAGGTTAAATCCATTAATACTATTGAAAGATGTCTTATCTAGCACATCTAAAATACCATTCTTCCTCGAAAGAACTCTCGGTGTAAAATGGAAGTAGAGTTAATTAGAATGTTAAGAACGAATCTGTGAGAAAGTAACCAAAACGTTACAAACCCAATGAATATGATGGAGTTATTTCGAATCACAGGGCACAGGAAGCTATACCCCATACCACTAAGACGAAACGCACACACTAAAGGCCGATAAAAGAATATCGGGCGACTATTTATGAACACCTAACCTCAAACGCACAACAACCTAAGATAATTTCAAGGAATGAACACTATTTGTGTGCTTTTCCGTTTTAAGCAACGTTTCTTCTGAGAAAACCAAGAAATTTTTAGACAACATCGGCAAATTCACATTCATAGCATTAGATACACGCTTGTTTGCGATTAAATCACTTTTCATTTGTTATAAAGTTGACAAAACGGTTGACAACAGCCCTAAAAGAATTGAAAGAAAAAGAGTTAGGAAAAGAGGTAGGCTACAAGAAAACCAAACATTTACTCACTTTAGGGGCACTCCGCCGAGAATTCCAACCAAAATTGACTTAGATCGTCGAATAATACTCGCACAAATGCGTCAAGTAATTACATATAATATTAGCAATCGAAGAGGTTAAATCCATTACTACTACTGAAAGATGCCATTACGTGGTAGTCATTTAGGGAGATATTGGCTATCACGTACTTTGCTGGAGCTTTTCAGTTTTAGCCAACGTTTCTTCTGAGAAGGCCAAGAAATTTTTAGGCAACATCGGCAAATTAACATTCAGAGCCTTAGATACAAGCTTGTTTGCTATCATAATGGTACTACTATATAATAGTGGAAACCCGCTAAAAATAATGATGAAAGCTTAAGGGCGACACCTTTTAGGACTTGTTTCTTGGATTTACTCCTCGTCTAAAATTTTTACTAGTGGAGGCTTTCAAAAGCGTTTGATGCCAACAAAAAATGGTTACACCTTCTTTTGTAAACTTGCATCTTGGCCGAGTGGCTGAGCTAAAAAAAGTATTTTCCGTATTTTTTTCGAAAATGAGATACAATAACGTTGCTATCTGTCAAAATAACATCATTTTGTTAGACTATAATAAAATGTTTAGATTTAATGTCATTCTTGCGTACCATAATCATGTGATCGTACATGATCATACATCGTCATTTAAACGTTCAATTTGAAGGTTATAACGACGTGTTTAATCTCAAATTACCGACATTGTTGGCTGTTAAAATAAAGTCATTTTATAGGACTATAACACGTCAAAATCTCATATCAGTCGTCTGTACTGTCATTATATGCTCCTGACGTTATTTAGACGTCCTATTTGAAGGTTTGAACGCGATATAATAAATTTTCTGATTGGATAGAAACATTTTACATCTTTCTCATATGAAACTGGTGGCTAAAACTATCCACCACATCCTGAGTCTTCACATCTTGATCAGATTTAGCAACTCTAGAGCAGTTCAGTAGCTTGTGGATGATTATCGTTGATTATTCGTCGATAGACATTGATTAAAGCTGTTATAATTTGTTATAAAGTTGACAAAACGGTTGACAACAGCCCTAAAAGGGTTGGAAAAAAGAAAGAATTAGGAAAAGAGATAGGCTACAAGAAAACCAAACATTTACTTACTTTAGGGGCACTCCGCCGAGAATTCCAACGAAAATTGACTTAGATCGTCGAATAATACACGCATAAATGCGTCAATTAATTACATATAATATTAGCAATCGAGGAGGTTAGATCCATTAATACTAATAGAAGATGCCTTATCTAGCATATCTATAACGATGTTCTTCCTCGAAAGAACTCTTAGTGCAAAATGGGAGTTAAAGATCGAGAACGAAAACTAGCAGTTTAAGACGAAACGCAGACATAAAAGTCCAATGAAGCCAGGTATGAACATTATTTGTGTACTTTCAGACGTTCAAACAAGTAGATGACTTTACTTAGTAGTCATTTAAGGGGATATTGGCTATCACGTCCTCTGCTGGAGCTTTGCCGTTTTAACTAACGTTTCTTCTAAGAAGGCGAAGAAATTTTTAGGCAACATCTGCAAATTAACATTCATAGCATTAGATTCAAGCTTATTTGCTATCATAATGGTACTACCAAATAATTGTGGAAACCCGCTAAAAATAATGATGGAAGATTTAGGGCAACACCCTTTAGAACTTGTTTCTTCGATTTACTCCTCTTCTAAAGTTACTCCATCAGGAATTGGGGCTTCCAAAAGCGTTTGATACCAACAAAAAATGGTTACACCTTCTTTTGTACACTTGCATCTTGGCAGAAAGGCAACGTTTCTTCTGAGGGGACTAAAACATTGTTAGGCAATATATTGAGGTTTAGGTATAATCCTCAAATTCTGTTCTGTATCGTCTTGGAGTCGTCTTAGGTTTGCTGTTGAGAGGCATGTATACAGAACTGTTGGAGTAATTTTTTTTCGTGGCTATTGCCTATGGTAGCAGATCATCCATAGCGAGTGGTCTCTAATGTATAATATGACTAGCCTGTGGTCACAGAGAGAAGGCTCACTTGATATCTTCCAGTTCCTTAGCAGATCTTGCTTCCCGAAACAGTGTTGGGTGTATTAACGTCCCAGCTAATAAGAAGTGGTGTCATCTTTTTCTAGCACCATTCTACTAGCTTCT
>SMLS01054595.1:0-15489 GCA_004785975.1 Popillia japonica
TGGTGTGATAATTACTCTTGTGTGTCTTCTCTTTGTTTTCGATTGTTTGCAATAATTGACACATTTTTCTTAAGAAATCAGTTAAATCTGACAATTTTGGCGATTCAATTTTGCTTACAGCTTCCTTATATTCTCATTTTGTGGTTAGATCAAACTTTAACGTTAGCAGATGTATTAAAAGAGTATGCCACGTTTCTGTAGGTTGCTCTAATGCTGTTAGCGCCCTTAAATGTTTATTGAAATTATCCAATAATTTCCGCAATTGTACATATGATTCATTTTTTACCAAATACAAATCAGATATTGCCTTTACATGCGTATGAATGATTAACTTCTTATTCTCATATGGTTCCTTCAGCATTTGCAACGCGATGCTATAATTGGCGCTAGACACGTCAATGGAATGTATGTTGAGTGGCTTCATTTACATACAATTTCTGATAATAAAACTTTTCGATTTAATTTAGTTGAGTATTATCATTAATCAATGAATTAAATGTATCATAGAAAGTCATCCATTGATCGTACCTTCCATAGAATTCTGGCAAATTAAGCCGCGGTAATTTTACACGACTCTGTACATTCTCTGAGCCGACATAACTGAGTATATTTCGGTGTCGTTTATGTTGGATTGAACATTTGCTGTCGTCAACAACTCTAAATGTATGACGAATAGCTAAATTGATATATAGTTCGTCTAATGGATCTTTAGACGCACGTCATCAATTTATATGCGTATGAATCAAATCGGTACTTTTAGTTCAAGTTAAGTACTATATACATAATGCATTAAAATAATACTACACACATTTCTGACAGTTCACATACAGACAAAGTAGGTTAGGATTCTATCAATTTAGCATGAATAAGCTGCAATAACCTTAAACACGCATTACGTTTGATTATAACCACGTTTAAAATCTGTCATATTGCAAATAAGTCAAATTCAATATTTTACAATTTGTTGACATGAAAATTATTATAAACTTTTAATGTGTAAATTCCATGCTATAAGACTACCAATTCTTAATCGTTCGCTTGATTAGCTAAAACAAACTGACATCCTACTATGCATTTCAAGCATGACTTATTAGAGGCTCGATAATATTCTATTCATTGCAGTTCTTCGTACTAAATAAACTAATATAATATTCCAAATAATAAAACTCGATACCTTACGTACACATGTTTAATAATAAGTAGGTATAGCAAGATAAATATTGTAAATAATATAACAGTAGATAACAACTAAATATATTTAATTATGAACTAATCACTTTCGAACTCTTCCTCCGAAGTTGAAGATTCTCCAGGGTTTATAATGATGGGATCAATTTCAATATCTGCCAAATGCTTCTCCCGTTCATACCAATCCCTAATTAGTTTATTTGTGTGCCTTACACAATTTTCCCAAGTATTTTGGCAACAATGTTCTAATGCTTCGCTCCACATAGCAAAAACATTCTCATCTCGGTAGCCGTCCCTGCCAATATGCTTATCGTAATAACCTTTTGCGGAAGCCCAAATTAGTTCGATAGCATTAAACTCACAATGATATGGTGGTAACCTCAACACATCATGGCCATGAGCTTTTATTAGTTCATCGATAGCGTACTTCTTCTCAGGCTTATTTCTCTTTACCAAATCCAGCAATTGATATTTTGTTAAATCAGTTGAAAAATTAACATTGTTTTCTTGTAACCAATCCATAATTGTTTGTTTTCTCGATAGCGTGGTGGGGACTTTATTGAGCACGACACTATGGTACGGAGCATTATCCATCAAAATAAGAGATTTATCTGGTATATTCGGAAGAAGCTGTGTTGTTACCCATTCTTCAAATTTTGTGCTATTCATCGACGCATGGTAATCTGCCAATTTATTGTTTGAGCCGAAAATTAAACTCGCACCACTGATAAACCCATTTGCAGTTTCAGCATGAAGGATAATAAAACGTTTACCATCATAACCCTCTGGCTTGCGCACACTTTTGACAGAATCATCTTGCCAAGATTTTCCTTTATTTCCTTTTGAATATATCCAGGTCTCATCCAAAAACACTACTGGTCTTGGGGTACTTGATGATAAATTATCCATATACTTTTTGAGACACACACTTCTCATTAATGCAACATAATGTCTCTCAACTAGAGCACGTCTGTTGTCTTCTTTGCGAAATTTAAACCCAATATCCTTCAACAAAGTGGCCAACGATTGTCTAGATAACGATACAATTTCCTTGGTTTTAAGCTGATCTTTTAAAGATTGCAATGTAACATGTTTTCCTAAAATAATACTTCTGTAATAAATAGAACAGTATTACAATAATTATAAGTTATTACTTTCTTTATACATGTTGTACACAATATTTCGCACTTCCATTTTTGATGACTCTCGCAGATCTTTAGTTTTTGGCTTAGCACGAGGTCTCTTTTTACCAGGGGAGGAAAGAATTGGATTTCTCTTCTTTCGCTGCTTAATAGCATAAACTGTTTGACGAGAAATATGCAGAGCGTCACATACTCTCTACAAATTAATCACTGGGTAAACATTATCAGACAATTATTAGAATACATACTTCGTAAACAGCATTTACAGGTAATATTGGCCCTCCGTTTTCTTTTTCTCTCTCGAAGTACTCAAAAACCTTCAGCACAAGTTCTTGTGCCTGAGAATTCAAACGTTTTCCAACCATTATCTAAAATAAAGCTACATAACCTCTATTTGATAATTTGTCTGAATGTGCATTACCCTACAGCAGACAAATTCACACCTATCTGTGTTCTGAAAAGAACAATTACTCTTGCAAAATATTAGAACGTATGTAAACGGGAACGAAAAGAAGAAATATCACACAAAAATACACGCAAAAATTGACAAGACAATAAATACAATCTGACAATTGATTAATGCAGTACGCTAGATATGATTTGTATTGCAGACATACGTATTTTCCGCACTTAAATATTTGACACCGCTATTAAATAAGGATAGCTAGATTAACCGACAATCTTCGCTTATGTCATCAAACAATGACGTGCGTCTAAAGATCCATTAGACGAAGTGTATGTAATATCGTACATCACCTACCTATCAGTGTCACCTCACAAGTCATTCCACCAAACTACTACTAGCTCAAACTCTTTCCAAACTGCACTGCTCTCTCTCTAATAGAGCAATGCTTCTACACTAGTTTTCATAGGGTATCACCCCCTTACGGTCGCTCGCAAGAGCACCATTCTTATATAATCTCTCATAGGGCATTGCCCTTTATGTGTTTACACAGCACCCAATACTCTAACTACTCTCACAGGGCATCGCCCTTTACGTGGCCCCCCATATCCCCTTCTAGTCACCCCTGTCCTCTCATTATTCCTCGAGTAAGTAAACATATCAAAACTTACCCAGTAAATTACTTCTAATATGTATGCACAGTTGACAGCACTGCTGATACTGACTGACACATCTATATTGTACATGGTTTTTTTACCTCTGTTAAGTTCACAGCATACTCTCTAAATTTTCTATGTAGGTTCGTGACATGTTGTTTACGACATTTGCTTTAGAACGTTTGGAAATTTCTTTTTTTTGCGTTTGTGATAGCTTTGTAATACGAGTTTTCAAAGTTTTCGCGTTCAATTTCTTGTATATCATGTTGGATTTTGCCAACTTGCAACATGAATACATCTTCCTTTTCCATATTGGGATGGTGTTGGAACCACACAATGAACTAGTTTGCGTTCAAGTACAGTGGGCATAAATAACTGAATTGTGAAGTCCATTTAAGCTTTTAAGCATTTAAGCTTGCAGCTCTGCTTTCAATAAGGGATAACGATAAGGCAAGTCCCAATTCTTGTAAAAACAAACGGCGACGGCTACTCTTATTTTGGTTCCATTGCGGAAAATTGAGGATATATAAGAAATACGCATTAACGGCTGTAATATCCAACAAAGTAAAAAAAATTGAAAGTGGCCATCTCCCTGTCGACCGCTTTGAGGAATACCTTCTCGCCATCTGGTCTATGGTATCAACTCCTCCTTTAGTTTCATTATAAAAAAGGTTGATATCTGATTTATGTTTTTCGTTTTCATTGTTGCTTCCAGCATCATCAGAGGGAGTGCCTGGTTGACAAGAGCAAAAGTATCTTTGTAGGCTTCTGACGTGTCACATAGGAAAGAAGAGTAACTGGTGGGTTCCCAGATTTCGGGTCTAAACATATTTGAATAAAGATGTCTTCTGTCTTCTTTAGTGTATCTGGTATGTGTTTGCGATTTTGTTGAAGAGTGCCAACTAAAGTCAGGCCAAAGCTGTTATAGAGTTCTTCTGCGAACTCCACAGAAGTATAATATCTGTTTGTCGTAACATTACGTCCAGAATTTGTAATTCAAGACACCAGCCGTTTTACTATTTCCTTTGGACCCCGACTAGCTGGTGTACTGCCTTCTGTTTTTCCTACAACTTCAATATGTAGAACGTAACGAGTTGAACAATCGGCAAGAATTCGTATAAGAACACCATATTTTCCGGGGTTTTCCTTCATGAAAACCTTGAAGGCGCATACACCCCGAAATAAAGACAACATTTCGTCAATGACGACGTTCATGTCTGGTGAAAATATTTTAAAAATGTATCATTCAGTAAATCAAATATTTCACGTAGCGGTGCAAACTTGTCTGCCTGTTTTCTTTCTCTTCTAGTAGATTTATAGTCAAATCTAAAAATTGCCAGCAGTTGTCGCAACCTATTTCGACTCACAACCGCAATATACGACGGTCTGCCAAATTTTTTAGACCACAAATCGATCCTACGTAGCAAAATAAATATAATTCTTATGAAGAAGGAATAGGTGGAGCCTTGTACACTGAATATCACAATTAAAGAGTTTCACGAGATTAAACGAAAAATACGATCTCTTTGACAATTGAGCGTGTAAAACCGGGTTAATTGTTAGAATCAATACCTGAATCAAATTTATCTGAGGTTGAATCACCATCAGCAGGTGGTACAATAAATTCATCGGCTGCTATGTCCAATACCTTTTCTCTTTCATACCACTCTTTGATGAGATTTTCAGTATGGAGTACACAATTATTCCAAATTTCTGGCGTACACTGATTTAATGATTTCCACATAGCATGAACTTGTTCATCTCCATATCCATCCCTGCCAATATTTTTATCATACTAACACTTCACATAGGCCCATATCAATTCAGTACCATTAAATTGACAGTGGGTAGTAATTGTAATACTGTGCGTCCCTTTTCTTTCAAATTTTTATCTACTTGATATTTGAAATTGCTGATTGGGCTATTGCCATCGTATGTTGGATTATTGTAATCCGACGTTTCGGCAGTTCCTCTACTGTCGTCATCAGGGTAGTTCTGATTTCTACTCTATATATAAAAACACTACCTATATATAAAAATAACATGACATTTACCATTTGACAATATACTTGAGAATTCTCAATTCTTAATAATAAAACAAAGGAGATTTACGTTACACATTTATTATAATAATCTTCTACAATCCCGCTTACTATATTTTAGCTGTGTTTTTCGGTTTTTTCGTTTTGGACAATAACCACATTTGTTGGAATTTCTTGTTGCCTCTAGAGCTTCTGGTTTTTTTTTTGAATCCCCAGTTGGTTTTTGCTTTACATTCTCACCAATATTGGTAATGTTTGTATGTTTGCCTTTATTAGTTGGTGTGGCTTAATTAGCTCCAAACCCAAGGTTCTCAAAAATTGTCGTCGTGGGACTGAAGAAAAAGACGAGATCATTATTTTCGAAATAAATAATTCGACAGTTTATTCCGGCAATGTTCATAAGACTAAAAAAAATTGTAAGTGGCCACCTACAACTCTCTGGGTACTGAGTATAATGATTTCAATTTGTCGACGACATCTACACCAGATTTAGTTTTATTGTAGAATGTAATTACTTCTCGTTTATAGTCATTGCCGGTATTCGGGTCTATAGTGTCTTAGTCATGCATAGTTGACAACACTAATAGGTTTTTGTTTTTTTTTTGGCACGTAGGACAGAAGCAAGCAATCTGCACCAAAACCAAACATACTACTGTGCAGTTTTCTTTCTTTAGTTGCGACAAATATATTTTTAAAACTGGCTTCTCTATCCCCTCCTAAGAACAGCGTTGAAGGCATACTTCCACGTTCAAGGTTATAAATATGATCGTCATCATTTTGTGGCTTAAATAACAAAAATATGATGGGTTTGCTCATAGCGCGTGCGATGGCAGGTTAAACGAAACTCGGTACATGGAGTATCATAAGGCACTTGTTCAACTAATTTTAAGTTGTAACCTAACCTTTTCAAAGGAGCCTAATATAAAAAGTTATCTAAAAATATTTATTCTAACTTAATGTATAAGTGTATAATAAAACTTTTATGTGGTACTTGAAGTTGGCCATAAATACCTGAAGTGTCGGTATAAGTTTTAAAATGACAAAACAGTGCAGAATGTTCTCATAATAAGTTTTCGCAGTTGTAACACGAATGTTTTACTAACATTTTTTATTAAATAGCCACAGACATATGTATAAATGCATTTTGTGCTGGTAAGCTTATGCTTTTATAATCTTTTGTATCTATAACTATTTCTTGAGTTGTGGTCATTATAGGAGATCCAGAAAGTTCTTGTACATGGGTTTTAAATAAAATAAAACAATAAATCTATTTTTCCTTTTCAATATAATCACCCTTAAGCATAATACATTTATTAGATCTATGAATTAATTTTTCTAAACCATCATAAAAATATTTTTTATCTTTCGCCTCAAAATGGGCCGAAATTGTCTCCTTTACCTCATTTTCGTCGAAAAACTTTCTTCCGCATAAGTCTTTTTAAATTGGGAAACAAGTAAAAATCACTAGGTTCTAGGTCTGGACTGTAGGGTGAATGGACTATTGATTGAAAGCCATGCTCGTGCAGAGCAGCCATTGCAATTTTGCTCTTGTGAACCAGCGCATTGTCTTGCAAGAGCAACACACCCTTGGTCAATTTTCCTCGACGTTTTTCCTTGATGCCCTCCTTTAATTTTTCTAATATCGCTGCGCAATATCCTCCGATTATGCTCCTACCTTTTTCTTTGTAATCAATCAATAATATCCCTCACAATCCCAAAAACCAGTAGCCATCTGATACTCCAACTAATGCAGATAATTGTTTTTTCTTCAAACGGGCATCTTGCAGTACAAATTTTTCCACTTTTTCGATGATGTCTGATGTGGTGGCCTCAACTGGCCGCCCTGAGCGGGGGTCGTCTTCAATTGACTCCCAACCATGTTTAAAAAGACTATGCCACTTATAAATCATTGATTTACTAGGGCACTGTTCCCCATAAACGGTTTCCATTTCATTCAATATGGCGTGAGCGTTCTTTCCTTGTTTTGTAAGGAACTTTATATCACAGCACGGTGTTCAATTTTCTCCATAGTTTCAGTTTTCTTCCGGATTGACTTGTTTAGCAGGCAACTAAACGACTGACGCTATAGTTTTTTTTAATCCTTCCTTGGCTTTCCTGCATTTTCTGCCTGCTGGCAATGATGGCAGTTTCTTTATGGCCTCACTCCCATATGACTGGAGCGGGGCTAGCTGAAATTGCTTTCTTCATTTTTGTAGTGTTTGGGCCAGCCTTCCCACCGCGTGCGAAGGGTGGCTCGCCATTTTTCCGATGGCCTCTTGTCTTCTTTTCCTTGCTCTCACCCGCAGGTCTTCCAGCTTCATCTCCTTGGTTAGGTCTTGATTTGTATAGTACCATGGGACTGCAAAACACTCTCTGGTCAGTTTTCTTGCATTGATTTCCGCTCTTTCTATAGCTGCTTCCGACCCTTCTATCCACAATTCCTCGCCGTAGTTGCTCGCTGGTAGCGCTACAGCTGTGTAAATTTTTCTTCTGGCGTCAATCGACTATCCGCTGTCTTTCCTTAATAGTGGGCATAGATTTCGGATCTTCCTTTTTGCCAACGTTCCTCTTCTAGTTGTGTGTTGTTGCATCTTAAGTTGGTTATCTATAGTTATCCCCAGGTAGGTTCCACTCTTCTTTTGGCTCCTTCTTCGGTATTTCTGGTTCTTGTTGGCGCTCTTCGTTCTGTGGTTGTGACCAATCTTGCGTGTAGATTATTTCAGGGTTCTCATCCATGACTTCCCTGCCTTGTTCTTCATTCCGTTCTTCCTTCCCGGTCTTTTTACTCTTCGGGGCCTTCTCTGTTCGTTTGTTCGTCGGTGTTTGTAAGGGTTCTCTTGGTTGTTCTCACGTCGGTGGTTTCCTTGGTGCTGCAGGCACCGAGTATCAATTGTTTGAGTTTTCCGACTTCTTCTCTTTCTTTTTTGATCTTGTTCAGGAATTCGGTCACCTCCTTATTCCACATCGAAATCGCCTTTTCCCTTTCGGAAATTTCATGTATTAACTTCTTTATGTTGTCTTCTTCCTGCGTGCAGACTTTTTTCTTTTTGATGTTCTCATTGATCTTAGACAATGCTGCCTGGTCTTTTTCTAGCTCGATATCGCTATCGGTGTTCCGTTGCCAATTCATGTCCTTGTTCTCGCCTGGGTCGTCGTCGTTAAGGTTCGTCCAAATGTTTCCGGGGCCGCCGGGTCGCATGGTGCACGATATAGCTAGTCGCTGTTCAATGCTCGCTAGTTAGTTACTCTCTAACACGAACGCTGTCGAATCGTAACTGACGCTATAGGGCTGCAACTTAACTTATATACTAGTGCTGAGTCGCCAATCAGAATGACACCTAGCGAGCGCTCCTATCCCCACTCCATCCCCTCCATTCGACGAACTTCTGGACCTCCCCTCGTATCTGACTAGGACTAATTGATTAAGTATCGAATCAAAATTTCCTTCACACTTCCCCCTATCTACATGAAAATACTTTATAAGAAATAGTTTTTTATAAAAGTTCTCCTAAATTGAGTGGAGGTCGGAATTCTTACGTTTCCACATTGTTGGCGAATAGTTCCAAAGACATTTTCAAGACTGTCTTGTTGAATTCTATGAGTGTATAGTGTACGTTTGGCTAGATATTGCCACATGAGTAACACTGCGTTCAATGTAACACGACAACATTTAAAATTTCTTACGGCGTTGGTAATATCTTTTGATGTTTTATCAAATAACTATGTTTCAAATATATTTATCATTTCTTTTATGCAGCTGACTTGTTCGTCATTTCCTTTAAAAGGACCCCTTTGTTCATTTGACGTATCACTTGACGATTTCAATAAATCAAATAATTCATTCATGTTACTCGGAAATGTAACGGTACCAATAGCATTTGTCGGTAAAGTACTCAAACTTATGTATGTAAACATACTAGCAGAAAAAGTGTGGCTGAAAAGCTAGGCGGCTAATTTTTCCCTCATTTTTTCGAAGTTCTTTGAATTTGTGTGGGATTCTGTCAGTTTTGGCGCACATCTAATCGTCATTTCCTTGTCCTTCTCATAAAATATCACGACATACTGTTTATCGGTTGAGTATAACATATTTTTTGAAGAAGATATTATTGCTCGCACATTTAAAGCAATTTCGAATAATTTTCTAATTGTATTACACAGAAAATTATCCAGCTCATCGTCAGTGCATTGACTGTGTGAGTATATATCCAACTGCCTGTTTCCAATTTATATAAATACCTCTGGCAAATAATACCACCGCGGTATTTTCTAGAAGTGCGAATGATCTGCGGTGATATTCTAATAGAGATTTGATTTTAGAGACATCTCGTCCATACAGAGTATATATTTTCTAGCTTGTTCATTAAATTGAAAGAGTTTTAGTTCGTTTGCAGCAAAAACTGAAGTACAAATTTCTGGAGATATACTCCAATACTGTGTCCAGCGATGTAATGTTCTTATGTGTGGTAATTTAATTATTCTAGACAAATATTTATATACTTTTGGACTGAGAAAATGTATATTTAATGTAAATTGTTACTCTGCTGAACATGAATCTACCTTCGAGTTTTTATTCTTTTGAAGTAAGTTTCACAACAGTTGACAATTCTGGCGTTAAAAATTTGTTACATAAAGATAAAAAAATCAATATTTGTTTTTTTCTATTGTTTTCTCCAACAATTACAATTTTTTCCTTGTTGTTATTAAAGTATTTCTCAACTTAGTTTTGCGTGGAGATATTGCAAAAACCCTTAAATGCATGATTTTTTTGTTTGCTCTCAGATTTTCGTCGTAAACATAAAGAAATTTTTAGCAGATCTGGCAACATGTATACTGAAGTTGTATACCCACAGATGTATCTTGTAGAAAACTTCTTCACTAGAGGAAACCGAAATTTTCGGCGAAAACTTGCAAAATAAAAGTACGACAACTGTTGCCGTATTTGTTCATCAGTGTTTTCAGCGATCCCGTTTGGTCTATTATTATGTTTTCTTTGGAGATCTGTTGGTGGTGTTCCGTTTTGAGAGGCGATATGCTGTTATCCGTTCTAGCCTACTCTTGGTTAGTCCGTGTGACGGCAGGAAAGCGTTTTTACAGATTTTGTTTTTGACGCCTTTGTAATGGATCTAAAATCTACATAACATTTTAATTTAAATTTAGCTCAATACTTTTACTACCATACATGTAGTCATAAGAGTTGGCTGTTTGCCGTCCCTTCCCTGATCGTGGCATGTGACGATGAACTGATTTCAACTTGATAAGGTCCACATTGGCATTTTGCACAGCTTTCAAACACAAACTGCAAAACACCTTGGAAATTTTATTGCCTTCACCAAATTTAAGGATACCTTTTGCTCGGCAGTTACAATTTGCTCCTGAAAGTGATTATTAGTACAAACTAGAAAAATAAACTAGGTATGAATAAATGCATCTAATACTATTACACATGTAGGCACACAAGAAAATTATACATAGATTCAATGTCATACATCATACCCGTACATATGTGCTTTGAGCTTTTCAAATCTGTTACGTGGTAAAGCGTTTGTGTCAGTTACTATATTAGTTACTTCGTCTTGAGTTGTATCTTCGTCTTCTCTGGCGGTCCATGTTAGGACTGTGTGAGGATCGATGGGAATACTGTTTCTATGGCTTCGGTCAGATGATTATTCGCTTGATGAAATTACTAATATGAATGAAAATGCCGTTTGTTTCACTGTTGATTCTGACCCCTAAATCGACAAAATAGTTCGGCTTGGTCACTATAACTTCAAACATGCATTTCATGGATTATGCCGTTTAGCTTACCATTCTCGTTCGCCGTGACAATACCATCATCTACCAAACTGCAAGTAAAATTCTAATGGTATCATACTGGGTTGTAGATGCGTAGGTCTCGATATAATCGACCCTAGCACACAACTTCGCTTCGTACCTGTTTACTTCGCCGTTTGCAAGTCTTTTTACTTTGAATACTAATCTAGATCCAATCTTTTGTTTACCATTGTTTATCATTCTCTGTGGCTGTTAAAAATTTAATTTATAGTATACATATGTAGGGGAGAGTGGGGCAGGTTGTTACAATTTTGCCATCTGGTCCATTTTCTAGGTTATTCTTGAATAAAACTGGTTAGTTATGCAAGTGTAATTAAGATGTTATACTTCTGTGTTAATTTATGTCCGCAATTTACGAATTAATGCCTACCAAAAGTTTCTACACATATTTAACGCGAACACTGCTAATTGTAACAATGTGCCCCTGTATGGGGCAAATTGTTACTAACTGTGGAGTAAGTTGTTACAAGAATTAGTGTATAAAAAGTAACGATAAGCAATTTATACATATATAGAAGTCTTCATTATCGGTACAAGTTACGTGCGCCCATTTTTACAAGACGTACATTGTATCCACTCTCCTTTCCATTGTGAAAATGGCCGTAAACATACAAGACAGAACACATCATCATCCTCCTCTTCTTCTTCTGATTCCATCTTACGATCATTGCTTTTCTTCTTAACGCATCTTTGCAGTTTACTTCCACTTATCTTTCTTATCACTTTACCTTTGCAGTTTTTTCTATTTTGCCTCTCTTGAACTTCCTCTTCCAAAGAAGCTTTTATAGGTGTACCTATCAGTTAGTATTGCCGATTTACGTTTTTGACGGGTGTTTCCCGCCTTCTGGAGACCGGCTTTTGGAAATGGTTTCAATTGTTACGGTGTAATAGCATGTTCCCTTTGCAATTCCCTTTTGATATTGAGGCGTGGGATGACGGTGTTCTATGGCGTGGTATCGATAAGTCAGGCGGCTGCTCGTTAGCAATATAGTAATCTCTATTGGTTACTTCTGAAGGTAGAAAATCGTCGTCTGCAAACATGTTACGATTGTAAGGCCAACTTCCGCTAACAGAAAATCCTTTCTGTATACTACTAGGCGTGGTAGCAGCCGGTAGTGATTCTTTCAATATTGAGGGAATGTCATAAATAGTCATTGCTACACCAGGATGTGATTTAAGCCATCCATCGGCGTGCATATTGAAATATCTCTTAAGGGGTCCAAATACTGTTCTATCGAGTGGTTGAAGCGGATGAGAAGTATGAGGCCGATAGCTTAAAAGAACAATACCGTTATCTTATCTAACATCAAGAGGACGGACTTTTCTTTGGTGCAGCGGGTAAATCTGGCAAAGTGCTCAACAAACAACAACAAATTTTCAGCTGTCATCCATCCAGATGGGTGTGCTGCTCCTATTGTTCCACAGGGCGCAGGTGGCATAGCATTGCCACCTGCACTTACTGCTAATGCCATAGTAACCAATACTCCTCGTTCTCCCGACGTTATTGCTTCGACTTGCTTGAAAAAAAAAAACAAAGCTGAAAAATAAAAAAAAACAATATTCCTCGACTAACAAGGTATAGGTTAGGTTATAATTCTACGCAAGTTTTGTTGTTTTAGATCGAAGGTTAACAACAAAATTATAAACAACACACACGCACTTTGGATATTGCAGTTTTAATCTAAAGAGTGACTTACCTTGATGCAGATTACCAAAGATTTAGTTTGAACCACTTAAATTACTTTCGATACCGAAAAACACATGTTACTCTCTAGTTCAGTTTGTGGAAGCGGTAATAGTTTCAAACTATCTACGCAGATGGCTGGGATCCTCTTTCTCCAGTTTGAGTCGGACTGGTGTCCTTAGACTCTTCGGTCTTCTTTGGTGGGGGCCGGTCTTGCCCAGGCTGGTTGGAGTTGTTGCTGGTCGGCTGTTAGTAGATATTTTTGGAGCGGCGTTGGAGGGGGCCGCGCCAGGGGGGGATTCAGGATGGAATGAGGAGGGGCATCCCAATCACGCTTGGACTAACTCTTGGGCATCTGGTGTGTTCTGTCCTCAGGGTTGTCGTAGGACGTCAGTAGGGTGCCTGATATTCACCCTGGGCGGGGGTCGATCCTGCGGTATGACTGCCTCCAGGACGAGCGGGTTGCTGGAGCGAAGAGCACGTTCGATGGTAGATCTTGCCAGACTTCTTAGATGGTCTCGAAGCGGCTCAATTTGTAGATCTCTTCGCAGCTGGGTGTTCTTCATGAACCACGGAGCGTTAGCCATCATCCTTAGGGTCATGCTCTGGAGTTTTTCCAGAGCCTCGATGCTTGTTGTCGGCACCGTGGCCCAGACCGCGGACCCATAGGTTAATATCGGGCGAAGAGTGGTTTTATACAATAGGACCTTGTTGCCAAGGTCCAATTCACTATTTCTGCCCAAGAGCGGGAGCAGGGCATTCCTCGCAGTGAAAAACTTCTCCCTAATTTGGCGAAGATGGTGGCGCCAGGACAGTCGCTGATCCAAGATCAGGCCCAGGTACCTGCAGGTGGGACTCCACGGCAGAACCAATCCATCAACGGCAATGTTGGTAGGTGCCGGCCGTACGCGATACGTAAACCGCACGGCGGTGCACTTCTCCCTGCTGACCTCCAGTCTCCAACGCGACATCCATTGGAGAATTGAGTCAACAGCTCGCTGCAGACGGCGACAGAGGATGACCTCGCTCCTACAGACTGCGTACACCGCCGTGTCGTCCGCATATACCGCCAGATTACACCCTGGCTCGAGGGGTAGATCTGCCATGAAAAGTAAGAAAAGCTCTACGCAGATGGCACTTAACACAACGTATTATAACTTAAAAATATTACGCGGTTAAATAATACACTATCTGAAATAAAGCGAATGTAACAACTTAACCCATTTAACAACCTGCCCCACTCTCCCCTATATCTATATATACAGTGTGTAAGGGATTTGACTGCCACTATATACAGCAAGTAAATAATAATAAAAAACTGTATTAGTAATTTGTATAGGTCTATTTAGTTTATATCTAGTAGAGCGTCGATTATCCGAACTAATGGAGACCAAGGGTGGTTCGGATAATCAAACAGTATACAAAAAATTTGATATATTCGGTTTTACTAAAGACCAAGGCAGTAAACGTATGTATGTATGTGTGCATACATACAGAACGAAGTTTGTTAAAGGATTTACATAATACTCGTATAATTTTTCATAGTTTCTGGCATGTATTTCTAGAATAAATATCCTTCGTCTTCGTAGTTTTTCGAAAAAATACATTTGAACACCGGTCTTTGTTGTACTTATTTTGTTTCATTTCAAAACAAAACAAAGTCTGCAACAGAAATGATATACATTTTGACATTTTCTTGTTCACAATTAACAATAAAACGAATAATAATACCTCTCAATTATATCATGTATACAAGTAGTTATAAAAAACACTTAAAATATATTTCTCCATTTACTAAAGGTGTATTTCTTGTTACAGGAAACAGATTACTACAGTCAAAGGCTCAAAAATATGTATATCAAACAAAAGCAACGGAATATACATGCGACCAGTAGCAATTCTTATACACCGAATTGGATAGAATGAAGAAATCAGTTCAGATATAATGAACGTCATTATTGTGATCGTGGAAAATAGCATTTCGTCTGGGCTACCATCAAGACGATACCTTTAAATTCTTGTACTTTTTCACGCAATATCTCTTGCCAATTACTAGTCACACTAAGAAGTTTATCAACATCTGTGTAGTCCAATATGTTTCTACCATCTGCAGACGACGATATTGTGTATTGTAGACTCTGTCCACTTTATTATATCTATGAACGACTCCTATTGTGATGTGTTATTTTCTGCTTCTAAATATGAATAATAACCGTTAGAAGATCGAGATAGGTAGAGAAAATATTTATCTTATGACAACTATTCTGGAAGGTGACAAATCTGATCTTCTTCGGACGTGATTTAGACAAGCAGTTCTGTATTAATTTAATTTTTGTAGCTGCTAGTAGCAGGATAGAGTTTTGTAAATTGGATATTGTTCTTGTAGGAATTACTAGATCCTTTCCATATTTTAGAGTACCCATGGTTTTTTCATTATTTCAGACCGTCTATGATCACTTGTTTGATGATCTAGTATAAAAGAACTTACAACAGAAGTATCAATTATTATGCAAAGATGAAATAGTGCTGATAACGTATATTT
>SMLS01054596.1:0-13018 GCA_004785975.1 Popillia japonica
TTCATTCTTGCTGATTTAAGAATCTTATGAGCAGATTTTTGAGAGATCTCATGAATTTGACCTAATTCTGTTGTGGACACGCGATAATTTTCTTCCACTGTAAGTAACACATTCAAACTAGTTTCTTCATCTGTTGCTGTTAATGGACGTCCCCTTCTAGGTAAATCCTTCACCTGACGAAAGACTTCAAACTTTTGAATTGTTCGGCATACCGTACTTTTACTAATGTGACGATCCGGATAAACAGTATTAAACAAAATACGAACCGCTTCAAAAGAACGTTGACGATCACCGTACCCACGCATCATTAATATCTCAATTCGTTCTGATTCAGTAAGTTTTACTGCCATTTTCAAATGTGTCAATGTCTAAAATAAGTAAATTTATAGCGCAAAAGTTAAAAACGCTTTTAAAATTGTCGACGAAAATTGTGACGGCAAAAAGAATGCAAACACTAAACAACAACTTTTTTCAAAGGTACCTTGTTTTTTCTGTATTAGGACACTTTTTTAATTTTTTAACTGTTTTCTTGTGAATAAAAATAAACATCTTAATACTTCCTGAACGAAGTTTTTTATTTTGCATTCAAAAGTGTTAAAAAAATCTGGGCGTTCCGTTTGAAACAAAAAAGTTGGACGTATTGCCGATTAAACCGGAAGTGAAAAAAATATAAACTGTATTGCATAAAATGTATTTATATTAACTATACCCCCATACCAAATTTCAGAAATCAAAATTTCGTTATTCGACCGGGACTTTTTACTAACGCTATATTTAATAATGCGTGTGCAAGTACCATAAGAGATATATAACTCTTGTTGTAAATGCCGCACAGAAACGTGAGGACATTCCTCACCCAATGCATAACGGATTCAACATTCTCTTCGTGTTTAATTGTACTCTAAACAGTTTCACAAAACGACGAATAGCTGTGCAAAAATGATTATAGAGTACAAAGATATTTGCAAATTGTTGCAAAAATGTTCATATGCATCCCTCACACAATAAACCCATTTACCATTACCTTTACTGCAATTTCTAAAAAAAATCTCAACCAGATACCGTTTCTGATCTTCGGTAAATACAAAAGTCATTATTAAATAAGACGAGGGTAATAACGCAGACTATTTTCAATTTGTTAATTTGGTATTTAACTAATTAAAATTAAGCATGAAAATACACGCGTTATAATAGTAACGAACATAAATAGGGAATTCTACCAAACCATACTACTGAACCATGTTGGTTTTGGTCGAATACACGTAGGCTGCGTGTTAAACGATCTACATATCCTTATAAGGAGATTACCTCTATATTTAAATATAAATATCAAGTAGATATTTTCTCACTTAGCACTCTGTTTGTTTTATTACTCTAGTTTGAAGTAAGTATGCGGTTATGTTTTGTATTATTAGTGTTTGGTCATATAAAAGCTCTTTGTCGACACTCATTTCATATCATCTGCGTCGATAATAGAAAGAGAAACGTGAAAAGAGCAATGCAAAGAATAATTCAGTGCCGTGTAGCAGCTACTCGACTAAATAACAAAACAATACGCACTTGGACACACTCGACAACATGTTCAGACCGAAGAAATTGAATGCCTCTCATGCCTGCTGTGTGTGATTGCAATGTTCTAATCGTAAAAGTACAATAGAAGGGTAGTTGGTAGTTTTATTTATTGCTATTGTAGTGCTGTTCTGGTAATTGCAAAGTCTAAGAAGCTATAAAAATGTCATCATGTACAAGACGCGCGCCGTTCTAATAATTTACAATTCAATAATAAAAGTTACCAATGCCGAATTTCAATTTTACAAATAGTAGCTGCGATATATCTTGCTACCGAGGAAAAATAATTGGTTCAAACCCAAAATGGCTTCGTTCGACAAACTTTTAACGTAGCAAATAAGAAATATTGCATATAAGTTTGGCTTAGGAATAAGTTATGCGTTTAGTTAAGTACTACTTTTAATATTTAGTAAATAAACACTCTTTATATAGGAACTAAATTATAGATTTGACAATAGGATTTTGGTAAGTGTTATAAAAATGCAACTAATAAGGCGTATGATTTCTTCAGTTGACCAACATGGTTTGATTTCTGGTTGCAATGGAGTGAACCAAATTATCAAATAACTGGTAGAGCATATTTTTCCTTTAAGATCAATTTTAAATTCGGCAATTGAATGAGGTGCACGATTTCGTGAGACAAAACGATTTCCTGCAGACGTGCTAGATACCCCAGGAATTGGCTGGTCAAGTTATTTTATTGAGTCTTACCTCTCCAACCGAATCATAAACACTGTTTGCTCGATGACGATAAGAATTATTATCCATACAATTGAATTTTTCTGTTGCCGGTTTTGCTTAGGTATGGGAGAACAAAAGTATCTTAATCAAATCTTTTTAAGCACTAAGTAAATCACTAACAATGAAATAGAGTGCGGAATGGTTTCTGCTACTTATTGTGGTTCACAACATCACATGGCTACCGTTATATTTAGGCCTTTTTCGCGCAAATAGAGGGTTATTTCGTGTCCATGGTTGATGTCAAATTTAAACACCTCGGCTATCTAAATGCATACTGAACCTTGAATCGTCATTAACAAACTTGGAACACAGTGGGTAGTAATTTTCTCAACTTTCGGATCAAAATTAAGATCTTAATTTCTGCTTCGATCGCTTTCGATCTTCGGTTTCTTTTAGGATTCTTTGAAGAGCCCTTCCCGTGATCTCTTTAATCTGATCTGCCTATCGCAATGGGACTTTGCCCCTAGGTGTGTTGCTTTCGACCTTGTCCTGGACGATCAGGTACTCCAAATTATCTATATTATTCTCACCGAGTAATG
Organism: Popillia japonica; assembly: GCA_004785975.1. Taxonomy (NCBI): domain Eukaryota; kingdom Metazoa; phylum Arthropoda; class Insecta; order Coleoptera; family Scarabaeidae; genus Popillia; species Popillia japonica. The sequence continues at coordinate 2,850 of SMLS01054596.1, forward strand.
TGTCCAAAATACGCAAGGATGTGTCGGCGGCAAATGGTGGATTTTATTGTTAATGATTCGTAACTATATGATAATATAGAGAATACCAAAGTATTCACCAGCGCTGTTATCTCAGCTGCACATTATAAATATGTATAATCAAAAACCTTATAGGGCCGTTAAGGATAAGGTTAAGTCCTAATTCACTGTTCCTCGCCTCCTCCTTTGTTTAGTTCTATATAGCGTCCTTTTGCGCAATTCCAATATTTTTTCTACACTTCTGTTCTAGGTTCTTCCCAGTTGTCGCCTAACTCTTCTTACTTGCGTTTTCGATTCCCACACCCTCTTACTGGTGTATTGTTACTCATACATACTAAGTGTCTGAACCATCTCAACTGACCTTTTTCAACTCTTCTCGATGGTATAACATTTTCAAAACTAAGTCCAATAACTTTACCAAATTTTGTATACTACACAAAATAAACTTATAATAGCAGAAAAATCTTAGAATAGAACGTTGGTGCTAGCAGATGGCAGATGATCAAAATATTCGTACATTTAACAAATTTTACAATCCCGGAAAATCAAACTTCGTATTCGCAAATAGGATTAAAAGATGTGAAACTGTTAGAGCAGCTACGATAAGATCACACTATTAAACAATAATGTAAGATTACAACTGCTGATTTGTTACAGTGCTACTTTGCATCTTAGAGCAGTATCTATACACCTATTTCATAATTATAAATAATGATATGTGAATTGTTGAATTTGATGTGCGTAGTTGTTTATTTACTACAGTAAATAAAATACGTACAAAAATTTTATAGTACGACATTACGACACATTCAAAATTTACGTCCTGACTTTTTAACGTAACTTATTTACCATTTTTCTTCCCATCATAGAAGATTCCACTTAAAAAATATCACCTCACTCAACACTGTCTTTTCTCTTTTATGGATATACCACCGCATACATACTTTACAGCTTTTAAACGCCTAAGAAATAAATCCTATCAGTTCGTTTGATTAGCCACTAAACTTAGACAATAAATTCGTAAAACCCACGATCCATATACGCTTATGGATATGTGTGCATTTAGAGGTGTGGATTATCAGAAACTGTTCTTAACCTTTTTACAAGAACGAGACAGTGAACAAAGTGTCTTTACATCATATATGTACACCTAATCTCTTGACAGGTTTATTTCTTTCTGGTGCGTGTAAGCATTGCTTATGTATACAATTGGTTATTGTGGAGTACAACGTTATTTTTATGTGACACTAAAAATTTCGAGAAAATTAATGTCATATAATTATAACGTGTCTGTATACATATTTTTACAAATAGTACATAAATATTGAGAGACACAACATTTCTGTATGTTATGTATGTGTACATTAATTATTATATGTATGAATATCAACAACTGCCTGCTGAAACATAAGTTCGTTCACATTAGTTTAATTGATTGCACAGTTAATTGCACTCGCAGAATTTTTACAAACTTATTATATTACTACTACTGGCAAAGTGATAGTTCGAGGAATGTAGTTTAATTGATGAACTGAGAACCTTTTAGCACTTCACACCAATTTATATTTCTAATGGTAACAGTATGGTAAAACTCAAGAATAAAGTGATAGCTGTAATATATGTATGTATATGTATGTAGTTCATTTCCTTATAATGGATTATTATGACCTAGTTAAAAAATATTGATGGTATAAGGATTTCTAACACGCCTATGAATAATAGAAGGGCTTTTTGTACAAATGGTTAGCTTTATTTTTTATAAGGTTTTTTTCAGTTGGATTTAATTCTATATTGTATGCTCAATGGTTTGGAATGTGTAATAAATAGAGACATAGTCTATAGCAGGAAACAGAACTATAATCGGAATTGTTACAATTTTTCTTTGAATTAACAGCCAAAGTATAGTTTGAGGGGACTTAGCGTACCTCCCACCACTCCTACCTTCGGTATATGTCGGCGGACCTAACCAGATCTAAACCAGGTATTTGTTGCCAACACACCTGTAATTAGTACATGCTGCCGGCGACAACTGCTTACCTGATTTAGACTTGGTTTTGGCAACAGCCTACCTGGTTATATCCGCCAACACGTACCTACAGAAGGTAAAAGTTTTGGGGGGTGCCCCACATTCCTCCCATAACTACTAGCCGACCAGCTTTGGATTGTTTTAGTTTGCACGAAAAGTTTCTTTATTTCTTCACTGGATCAGGATTATTTAACATAATGGATCACACAAGCAGTGAATCTAAGGCAGCCTCCTTCCAAACTAGCAGCAAAGCATACATATTTTTTCGTCTGGATAACAAATTCGTAAGAATTTGCACGACAAGTCTGGTACAAGGAGAATAAAAAAAAAGAATACGAAATACCAATGGAAACTGTATGTACCTACATATGTATGTACATATATACACAAGTAAATTTAGAAAATAATTGTCCTCAAAGGCTGAATCTTCTGCAGAAAAAATAGGGTTAAAACAGGAGAAAAAAACTTTTTACACCACAACAAGTTAGTCAAACAAGGAAGACAAACAAGATATTATATGAAATTGTTGGTCAGTATTAGAAATTTTGTAGTGGACATTCACAGTACAGAAGGAGCGGCAATCGAAAGATACAATTTGTCAACATTAACAACAAAAATATTATATATACAGTGTGTCTCACTCTAGGCGACACCACCCCAGTATTTTTTTAATATATTGTCGATTTAATTTTTTTTATTTCTGATCATACCTTTCACTAAACTGTAATTTTAGAGTTACTTTCGCCATCGCAGTAAAACGCTAGCTTACTGCGATTTAAAATAAACAATAAAACTGAAGAAGTCGTATTAGGGATTATTTTATAAAAAAATTCTGTTAATAAAAGTTGTTCAGAATCGTTTGAAGAAGCTAAATTCAAAATTTTTCCCCAAGTAGGTGATGATGATTTAGTTGAAAATACAGTTATTTAAGCAAATAAGCATCGTTTTTTATTATTCTATCAAATTCAATTAATAAAATTAAAATCATGGCAAAGTTGTAAAATTTTTTTTCGAATTATCCGAAATGAAATTTTGGATTTAGCTTATTTAAATGATTCTGAACAACTTTTATTAACAGATTTTTTTTCTAAAAAAATCCTAATATGACTTCTTCAATTTTGCTGTTTACTTTAAGGTGCAGTAAGCTAGCAGTTTACTGTGATCGGTAAAGTAACATGCCCTAAAATTGCAGTTTAGTAAGAGGTATGATCAGAAATAAGAAATTTTTTAAATCGATAATATATGAGTCTAGAGTACGACAAACTGTATACCCATATCTATATTGTTTTCGTATTTTGCCAAAAAATGAGCCAAAGTTGTATAAACTCTACAAGGTTTAACGTAACATTTAATATTTTCATATAAAAATTATTATCGAAATTTGTTTAAACTATAACTACGATATACATATATATGTATGTTTCCAAACAGTGTAAAAATGTGACAGGTTAAGGACTAATATTGAAGCCTAAGAAGACCTAGAAGCAAGTTTAGCAACAATTGAAAATCATTTTAGATTCAGTCGGCTACGCTACGCTCCGCCTCGCAAATGTAAAATTGTACTTGTCGAAAAGAGACATTTTTAATCCTAATACAACAATCTACTATTATACTCATAGTCCGGGAGTTACGGGACCTTTTTCATAAGTTGTAATATACATAGTAGGATATAATTTTAATAATAGTTTATATATTGCTTAATGATAAACCGAGCGTCAGACCGCGCGACCTCGGTAAGTAGAGTTGTAGGAGGCTGACGAAGTTGTCGAAAAAGGTTTTCAAAATAGTAGCAGTATACACGCTACAAATTCTCACATTACTTATTTATAATGTAAATCTAAGAAAAATAATCGTCAGACGTCGATACTCCGGTAAAATCGTCGTCAGTTATGTATAAGTACAGCACGCGCCAAATACGATGGCGAGCGGTGGTAGTAAGTTCGCGCAGCATTAGAAATAGTGGGAAGCTGTTGTAATGGGTTTTATTAAATTTGCGAGACACCATAGGCAGCGCAACGTCACGTGCGTTTAGGTGGGCGTGCCTCTTTTTAAAGACGACTACGGCGCATCCCCACTGCTTGCCATCGTATCTGGCGATTGCTGTAGTCGTCGGAAAATTCTGCAAATTCTGCACGACTTCGACTCGTGTCACTTTGACAATTAAACCACTCCAGCCCTACGGGCTGTCGTGATTTAAATGCTTGTCAAACTGACACTCGTCTTCGTCGCTATGCAACAAGCATTCGTGAAATTATCGATAAATTCAAAGCTCTTAAGGGGAGTTCAGAGCTCTCCGTTTGTCCGTTTGCGTTTGTACGTTGACCAATCACAGCACGTTATTTTTATGTGCTTCACAGTCTATCCGATAACGGATAAAGTTGACCGACGTTGAACTTTGTACGTGTCCGTTCATCCGTTTACGAAAAAAGTTAGGTTAGACCTGTCACAACAAAACGGTTAGTATTGGGAAAACTTTTTAAGATTGCAGCGCCCCTATCGGCACTGCTGTAAGCCTTTTATGTGGGATAACCTGTTACCATTAACGTTGACTTATGTCATTTTATGCTGCAAACGTGTTTAGAAAGCGGTCGCCATTTTTCCAAGCGTAAAAAAATTATGCTTATTGCTGCAAACGGTAATCAGTATTTGAAATTATGGCGGTAGCACGTGATCGGTCACCAGATACCTATACAACTGTCAACATGTTCGTCAACCTAATCGCAAAACACGTTTGTCTGCTGTGGTCTAACGAACGCACCCAATCCCACATGAAAGTGTTCCACAAACGGCCACCAGATAGCGTATTGCTTAGGAAGTATTCCCAATAGGAATTTGATCTGTCATTAAACGTACGTTACCGACGCAACGCTATGAACCGCAAAAAAATGTTCATCCGTCAACGTGTCAACGCAAACGTACAAACGGATAGCTATGAACTAGCCCTTATGGTATTACTACAGAAAACTTCGACAACTTCGTCAGCCTCCCACACCATAACTTACCGCCTCCCAAAGGTCTGACGGTCAGTTCCTTTATTAGCAGTATAAAAACTATCTATGGTAAAAAACTTATGGTGTATACTTTCACGAGCCAAAAATGCCCGTAGCTCCCGTACTATCATAAATCACCTCTGGTTATACCAGAAATCATACCCAACTTTGATATTTCAAATCGAATGTCATATTTTTTATTGCTTTATTAGATTCCCTATGAGGTGTTATACCTAATATTTTGTGCTAAGGTTCCTTATGTCAAAAATTAACCGTTTTTGAATTATTTTGATTTTTGTGAAATTTTTTATTTTTCAAAGAACCTTTTAAGATCACAAATCTAACTAACCCGTGAATGAACCGAATTGCTTCATATTTCTGTTGAAGGCGGCAAAAAGAAGAAGTTTAACGTCTAAACAGTTAATAAATCTCTTGTATGTTCCGAATTTAATGATTATTTAAGTAATTTTTAAACAAGGAAAAATCAATGTTTTTAATTAGTTAATTAATTAAATGAATTAAGATTAATTAATCTCTCGACGGTAATGATATGTTCAATAATAATACGCTGCTTATATTGAGTCTCTGTTGTAGTAAGTTTTTAAGAGGATTTACGACAGAGGTTTTTGGAAACACTCACTTTTGACCATACACTAGGGTGGTCTACTCACTCACATATTATGTATAACATTTTATACTCATCTTAATACCACTATTATTCCACTCAATATCTAGAACATTATTAAGTTACAGTTACGGTCTTCCGATAAAAACAACGATAAAGATATTAATGAGCAAAACATTTCTTAAAAGTTTATGGGTAGCGTAGTTGATCTCTAGATCATCCTTTATGTTTCACAACTCAGTAATATTAAACTTGAATTTTTGTATAAAATCTACATAAACATGATACGGTTAAAGAAAACTATAAAAACCTTAAAGATTAATCACAGCTGAAAATAGGCAGACATAAAGATAACCAAGCTTTATTTTGAAACAAAGCACACGGTAGAAAATAGTTTATAAGGAAGTTGCAGTCACATTAAAAAGATAACTTTCACAGCGGGAGAAAACCTCAACCGTGTTACGGGATAAAATTTTAATTCTCATATCGTTCTAAGTATGTTTTCTTAGCATAGTTTAGTCGAATCAAACAATTTATATATCTTAATTAAATTACACAATCAGCTTCTTATGATGTTTATTGAATCCTATTACTAATTCTCTGGTATATGTAGAATAGAGGAAATTATTTTTAATGGATATACACTACTAGGACGATAAATTCGGTCTTAATAAAGACATAAATGACACTGATATCGTTTAAACGATGGTAAATATGGGTTTTTATTCCCCATGTTCTGCTTATAAATCATTTACGAAGGAGATTACGATCAATAATTTACATGAATACGTAATAATTTACATTATATATCACAAAGATACGCTCATTTTACTGTGAATTTAGTGTGAAATCCGTATTTTTCAATAACACCGGTATATATTTATATAATGCTTTGTGTACAACACACTACAAATTACCAAATGATGTAATTTTGTGAAGAAGAATTAGATACATTACACTATCTTAATGGTGTAAACTTATAGAATATTTATTATTGACAATGATTGCCAGTAGTATCTAGTATTAGAGTAATATGTAGAAGAATTGAACGAAACGATGGCTTTGTAGTAATTTATTATTGTAGTATTATCACTGGTGAGCTTCCACTAGTTTTTCCAATAATGCGATCTTCTTGTCCAGCGATGATTTACGAGCAGTATTGATATACCGGTCATTTTGAGTCATAGGATATTTAAAGTGGAGAGGAGCTGAAGGGAGCTACGTCCCCAACAATATTGTGGAGTACACCGTTCATAGACTCATACGCGTCCCCACTTCTTAGCAAATTTTCATACTCCTTACCTCTTCGCGGCTTTATTTATCCTATTTCTCAAAACGACCGGTATATATAGCAGTATATCGTATTTGATATCCTTGTTTAACCAACATGATTTTGGCACTAAAGGTATATTTAATGTATTTATGGTTAATACGTTGGTTTCTGTTTGTTCATTATATGTATTAGAATGCCCAAGAGCTTACACTAGCTTCAAAGTGTCTTCCACAATGAGCTTTTGTAGTACTTTGAGATACTACAGAATGAATCTTGCAATGGACTAGCAAAGTAATAGTGGGAAATCTTGTCTGTTCTACCAGTCGTCGATTTAATCTGTCTTATCCTTTGTATTATTTTAAATACGACTCCTTCTTTTAATGTTTCAACATCTACTAAGACTTGTACGACTCCTTTCACACTTTGCTACTTGTAAGTAATGTTGAAGCACTGTTTGTGTGTTTGCTACAAGGTCGTTACACAAATAACGTATCAGTAGTAATGAGAGGTATGTACCTACAGCTATACCATTATTGTATTGTGTATTTAGTAGGTTATACTGAGTGAAAGTCTGCAGTTCCTACTACAGAATAAGATTTAAGCTAACGAATGCGGCGATGACAAAGTCGAAACTCGCTGTATAGACTCGTCTATAGGATACCTTGATGCTCCGTAAATTTTACCGATATATCTTCACGTGCTCAGATTATACAGGATGTGCGCGTCAATTATATTCACCAGTGTAATATGGATTCGAGAGTATTTATTCATAACTGCTCCCGTATACTCCAATTTATTAAGTCATGTAGAAAGCTAGAAGCGTTAAATGAAATATGATTACCAAGATTCTTCGCAAAATGTCAGTCTAAATTGTAACGCTTTTTGATAACAACAATGTGCTATTTCTAATATAGCGGTCTATTTCTAGTAACTTGAATGACCACAGGTGACAAATACAAAATATTTCTACCAATTTCTCTAGATTTTGAATTGACCGGAAACTAGTCAGTTTTGCCCAAGATATGTAGGTAACATAGATAGTGCTATCTTGAAACATGACCATTAAATAAGATTATTAATCAAGTTCCGCGTTTGTATCAATTATATTAAATTTTCAATGACTTAAAGCTGAAGCGGAATTTAGTTAATGCATCTTTCGGAATATAACATCAAAGAGCAATATTAATAATAAAATATCAGGTAGACTACATTTCTACAAAGTAATTTTTAAAGACTTAGTATAATAACTTGTTCGATAGCTTAAACAGACAAGTTACTAATAAATCCTTCAGTAATTCGACTTCGCCAATTATATTTATTGCTTTGGCATTTTAGTAGTACGTAAATCACTAGGTGTTAAGAATGGATTAGGGAAAATGCCATTTCGAATATTGTTCGAATATGTTGCACAAATTAATTATGGATAAATTGCAAAATATAATGTTAACGCCAAGCAATAAATCCATATTAATTGCAAATATCACTTGATTTAAATTATAAATTCTAATTATGTATTTCTGGTTATCATCCCGCATTATTGTTTCGCGGAAATTTTGATTAATGATAGTCGTGAAATATGTTTCAAGTTGTCGTCAATAAATTTTATAGGTTCAATTATATAGTGGGAAAATATCAGTCGTCCGATTAATTGGTAGTTAACCTACTAAATAAATATTGAACTATAAAAGCGATTATCATCATAATTCATTGAATATATCATCACTTACATTAAGAAAAAATCTGACGAGGCAATTAACGTTTAAGATCTCTAAAGCTTAAGTCTTATCTTTGTTTTATCAGAAGTGTTTTTATGAAGTTATTGGCATTGTATTACCATCTGTTGCAATTTTGCATCTTTTAGAAAGCACATACCACATATAGTAGTTCAATAATATCAAATCGGCAGTATGTACTTTAATTTACACCACTGGTTGAAGATTCAGATTCTTAAAAAGTATATCAAATTAGTAATACATAATCAACAATAGAAACAATAATCGATGAGGTAATAGAAAAAAGATATGTCTATTTTGCATTGGCAATGAAGTTATGAAACGTTTAAGAATATAAAAATGACCCTCATTACAATGCTTTTTATCCATCAATGTTGACGATATTGAATTCAGACATGTACCGAATCCCGTTTTAGTTGCTAATACAAGATTTAAATATATTTAATAAAACACAAACGTCTATAGATAAAAATATTAAGAAATTTATTTCGTTTGCAATGTAGTAAGTGGTGCAATTGCTAACATGATTATACATTGACGGTGCATTTATTTTGCAAAGCGATTATACCAACTAATAAAAAATGGTTCAAATTATCAGCATTTGCTCTGATGTTGTGTTCAAGTCTTTTACCAGACATTCTCTCAAATAAACTTTTTTTGGCATAAATTATTATTGTTTTACTTGCTGGTGTCGTATACATAAAGACATCATTGGTTAAAACAAGTTTTACAAGCATACAGTAACAAAAAGCATTGATGGAATTTGGTATGTAATAACTTAGACCGGTCAGTACTTCATGTAGCCAAGTAGTAGTACCCAGTCTAATTATGTTTTTAAGTACCACATTATTGGTCTAAGTTTGAATTGAACAGGCATACCGTAATAGAGGTGGGCAGTCCGACTCACTTTAGTGATCCGATTCAGTAACTCCTGATCATCTAAATGATTCGGTTCAATGAATCATTTGAATCAATTGAATGATTTAACATCATGTCACATTTAAGTTCACCCGCTTAACTACTGATTTCGAGTACTACTTTAACAACAAATTTCTAAATATGTTTTAAATTCGTATTTTATTCAAATGTGATTGATTAATTTATTATAAAAGACCAGAAACAATAATTCTTTTTTATCAAGTTTCGTTGTTCGTAGTTTCGTTTCATAGAAATAAAAGAATTTCATATGGGTGCTCGTAATTTTGATATCGGCTTGGCGGGTTTATATTTTTATTTAAAATACATAAAAAGATATTTTGCCCACAACTGGATTCATTGATAGATACAGCATATCGCAAAAACTAAAAAAGACAGAGAATTCTACTTTAGGTAAATTTTATTCACAGAATATTAATTTTTTTGATTAGTTTATAATAGGAATATAATAATATATAACTACATATTTACAAAAATATATTTATGTTTCACAGGTAATTGAACAGTTATTGTAAAATATTATTGTTACGTTTTTGGGTTTTTAAATAATCTTCAGGCGATAATATTT
>SMLS01054597.1:0-11866 GCA_004785975.1 Popillia japonica
TAAAGAAGATTTACTAACCTCACAATCGGGTAAATTAAGTTTTCTAAGGGTGAATCCAAAGACATAAGTGATGGCTTGATAATTAAAATCAATTTCTTCATTAATCGGAACATTTAGAGAAGAAGCTTCTAGTTCGTTCTTATCCAATGCACAAGTCCTGGCACTTTTAGGTTCAATAGAAGTCATAAAAGATTGCAGATTACTTAAAATATGCCCACTATCTTCCTCACAATTGAACCCGATAGAACGAGAAGACTAAATTATTTAGAATACAAGTTTTAAAATTGGCAATGAACTGATGACAACTTGGATATGTATTAAGACCACCGCACTGACGTATGACACCAAATAAATTCTCCAAATTACTATAACAATTAATAAAATAAAACAACAATTGATAATAACGAAACTTACCCGGAACTTGTGCTTCGTTTGTTTATAACCTAAAAGCACTACGTCATCATGATTTGCATTTTTATTGATTTTTATTGTATCCTCAATATTGTACACCGTTGCCATGTCACTTCCTCTTATAGTTAATCATAATTATTGATAGATTTCTTAATGATAAGAGCAACAAAAAAAATGTTTAGTGAAAATATCGCTATAAACTGGCTCATATTGCATATCAAAACCTCTTTTGATGTTTGATTATAATTGCTTTAAATATAAAGCCAACAAAGACTTGGCAACCATGCGATATTTAGTTTACCATTTTCCTCGAAGAGGCGCGCACAACTTGCGCGAAATTTCAAATTTGAAAGAATATACCGTGGTATAAACGCAAACGGACAAACGGAGAGCTATGAACTAGCCCTTAGACCCCTACGAGAACGCCGCCCTGGTGGTTTTCTAATAGTACTAAATTTGTAAACAACGGCGATGGCGGCACTTTTAAATTAGTACAATGCTTTTTTTTTGGTTCTAAATGTACTCTAATACGTGTTTCGATCTTGTTTGATCTCATCAGTGCGATATATCTATAAATATAGAACAGACACGTATTTACGTGTATAAATAAAAATATCTGGAAAAAATAAAGTTAAACTCTAACAAAAATAAATATTTAAAATTCAATAAATGACATGTATGTATAAAAATAATATAACATTCTCTCGCATATAATAAAAACACATTAATAAATGAAAAAATAACAAAATAAACTATGTACTCATAACGATAAATAAACTGAAATTCTAATAAACAACTACATCACGTAAGGACAATTCATCATATGCACAAAAGACTAGAAATGTTTTACCCTCTACAAATGCATCAGCTGTCTAATTTTTTTTTTGCGTTTCAATTAACAGATCTGTCAGTAGAAGGCCGACAAATATCATCATGAAATTTCCTGATAATTAAACTCATAGATATATTTAACAGCTGTTCTTGAACCAAAGTTTGATGACCTGAATTAACACAAGCATACCATGAAAAGCTAACCTTCTGCAAAGTTACTAACATTTTCTTCTAAATAGAATTTACATGACCAAATGTTATTAGCAAGACAACCATCCTATCGTAAATGTTATTAACATATAATGTTAAATGTTAATCATTTTTGATTTGCGCGCCAATGTAACTTATTTTTTAGTTACAATGGTTATAATACATAACCGAATTTTATTCATGACATGTATGTATGTATGCTCTAAGCATTAAGCAAAATAGTGTTCGTGTGTTCGATATATTTTAAGTAACTGTTATACTAATACAAGTGTTATAAATGTATAGGAAGTTTGTAAACAATAAAGTACAATAAAAGTTAAAATAAATTAATAAAACTAACAATACCAAACTAAAAGTGGGATAAAGACGATTATTTGAATCACCAAATTCCTTAAACATTTGTAAATGTATGATGAGGTTCTACGTTAGCAGAGAATAAAGAAGATTTACTAACCTCACAATCGGGTAAATTAAGTTTTTTTTAGGAATAATCCAGAGACATAGGTGACACCTTGATAATTAAAATCAATTTCTTCATTAATCGGAACATTTAGAGAAGAAGCTTCTAGTTCGTTCTTATCCAATGCACAAGTCCTAGCACTTTTAGGTTCAATAGAACTCATAAAAGATTGCAGATTACTTAAGATAAGCCACTATCTTCCTCACAATTGAACCCGATAGAACGAGAAGACTAAATTATTTAGAATACAAGTTTTAAACTTGGCAATGAACTGATGACAACTTGGATATGTATTAAGACCACCGCACTGACGTATGACACCTAATAAATTCTCCAAATTACTATAACAATTAATAAAATAAAACAACAATTGATAATAACGAAACTTACCCGGAACTTGTGCTTCTTTTGTTTATAACCTCAAAGCACTACGTCATCATGATTTGCATTTTTATTGATTTTTATTTTATCCTCAATATTGTACACCGTTGCCATGTCGCTTCCTCTTCTAGTTAATCATAATTATTGATAGATTTCTTAATGATAAGAGCAACAAAAAGACTTTTTGGTGAAAATATCGTTATAAACAGACTCTTATTTCATATCAAAACCTCTTTTGATGTTTGATTATAATTGCTTTAAATATAAAGCTTAGTATGACTTGGCAACAATACTATATTTAGTTCTCCAGACTGTTGGCAGAGGCGCGCACAACTTGCCCGAAATTTCAAATCTGAAAGAAATCACCGTGGTCTTGGTACTCATGTCCAACATTTATCCACACATTGTATACACCTATGTGTGTTTAGCTAGGATTATAATATTTGAAAGACACTACCCACCTTTCAAAACTTAAAGATCGGTATGTGAAATAGGATTGTGATAAAGTTCAAAATATGGTAAATATTTTGCCCTTAATTTTAAAATGAAAGAAACTCAAGTAAATGTATATTTTATGGTGTCGAAATACATGATTATCTACATATTAAGTGTATTATAAGTAATGGTATTATTAAAAATTCATTTTAATATTCTGTTTTAGCAGTACGAGTTACAATTTTTGGTGAACGCATTCTTAATCTTTGCAACCAATAAGAAAGATGGAAGATGACAAATTAATGACCTTCAACATGACACAAATGGAAAGCAAAATAATCTGTATTAACAAATTTTTGTAGCTACTTTTCTTAATATTTTAAATACATTTTGGTTTATTTACTTACTAAATTGTTGGCATTTGTAAAATTAATTAAATAGTGAGTATATGAAGAATAATATATGATAGTTGTGGTAGTATAATATCAAATAAAAAGTGAAACGTTTCTCACGCCCTATTTTTATTTATAGAAGTTTGAATATTATAAACAATCCTTAAAATGGAAGATATATTTCATTGGTGTCGAGAAGGAAATGCGCTACAAGTAAGAGTATGGTTAGATGATACAGAACATGATATGAACCAAGGGTATGTACATATGGCGAGACCAAAATTGTCCTTTTATGGCAAAGGCATTTATATTGCAAGATATTATGAATTAAAATTTCTTTTCCTAAAATTTTAGGGATGATCATGGATTTAGTCCTTTACATTGGGCTTCAAAACGTGGTAATGCTAAAATTGTGGAGATGCTACTATCACGAGGGGCACGAGTCAATGCCACTAATAGGGGAGATGATACCCCATTGCATTTAGCAGCTGCGCATGGCCATCGTGAAATTATACATATGGTATGCATATATATTGGATTTCCATATTGCAAAATTAAATATGTATTTAAAAATTTAAATAGAACTGTGAGAGCTGAGTTTTCGCTTTTTTTTGTTGTTTTTTGCAAAAATAACTATGCTCATACAATAACCTTATTTTGATGAATCTATATCGAATAAAATTGTTAGAACAACGAGAATATTGAATCCAAAAGACTTTTACACTTTGAATCAGTTATCTAGTTCTAGTACCATTGAAAATAGAGTTGAAGCAACTAGTACTACTATTGTCGACACTGGCACTGAAGTGGACAATTGTGTCTTCAATGTACAACATTCTTCTGTTATTAGTTGTAGTTTTAAATATTGGTATAACTAAAAGTTCGAACAAAGCAGCGGTAAGAATCGTTTGAAGAAAAAGTAGTGTATATCACACGCAATAGAAAGAATTTATGTTTTGCCCTGTCTGCAGTAAACTTGTCAGAAAACTTTCTATTACCAGTGATGTAATATACTGTTTACATACATCATTATGATTTTGATAGAGCTGATATTCTAATTCCTTAACATATTTTCAGCAGTTACTTAGCGATTTCACTGTTTTTTCTTGGTTATTTTGAAACAAAAACGTCATCGAGTCAGCGAATTAGCACTAACAATTACTTATTTCCACTTATAAATAGCAAGTAAGTCGATTAAACGAAAAAAAGTTATACCTATTGCCTCCTTCCTTTGGCATCCGATATATGGTTTTGGTTTTGCTATCTATTATAAATACCTGTCATTTATTTGTGCGTTATTACTAATTAAGTACCCTGTCCATTAACTGTTCTATACGAAATAAATATTATAGTACATATTTAATTTTAATAATTATTATTAATAATTATTTCCAGTTACTACGACAAAAAGCTGACGTGAATTTCACCAATGAACATGGTAATTCTCCACTACATTATGCATGCTTTTGGGGTTACAATGAAATAGCTGAAGATCTGGTAAATCATGGCGCAATTGTTAGCATTGCAAATAAATTCGGCGATACGCCACTAGATAAAGCTAAAGGAAATTTAGCTAAAATTCTACATGACATTGCGGTGGAAGCCGGTCAAGATTTGAAAAAGATAAAATTTAAAGACCAAAGTTGGTTAGGACTGAAAACGAGGTCGAGGGATGCTACCCTTTCCAGGTTCAAGGGCATTAACATCAAAGATTTGCGTTTATTGGAAAAGATAACATCGAAACCAAGTGGTGATTCTTATCGAGCTATTTGGCAAAGGAATAATGTGATGGCCAAGATTCTCAATATAAGAAATTGTTCTGCTAGAATATCGCGCGATTTTAATGAAGAATTTCCTAAGTTAAGAATTTTCTCTCATCCAAATATTCTGCCTGTTATTGGTTGTTGCAATGCACCTCCACAGCTAATTGTTATTAACCAATATATGCAAATTGGATCCTTGTTTAGAGTGTTGCACGAAAGCAGTGATGTTGTCGTGGATAACGCTCAGGCTCTTAAATTTGCTCTTGATATTGCTCGAGGAATGGCATTTCTTCATAGCTTGGAAAGAATTATACCAGAATACCATTTAAATAGTCGTCATGTTATGATAGACGAAGATTTGACGGCTCGTATAAATATGGCGGATGCGAAGTTTTCATTTCAAGAAAAGGGTCGCGTATATTATCCAGCATGGATGTCACCAGAAGCACTACAAAAAAAGATAAGCGACAGGAACTGGGAAGCGTCTGATATGTGGAGTTTTGCAATACTACTTTGGGAGTTGGCTACAAGAGAATTGCCATTTTATGATCAATCTCCTATGGAAATAGGGATGAAGATTGCATTGGAGGGTTTAAGAATTATTATTAAGCCAGGCATTTCTCCTCATCTTTCTAAATTGATTAAAATATGCATGAATGAGGATCCTGGAAAAAGGCCAACTTTCGATATGGTGATACCAATACTGGATAAAATGCAACGTTAATGTGTTCATTTTTTCTGTATATGTAATATTCATCTCTATAGATAAGTATTAATTGTTTAATTTATTAATGAGTGCCTTTATTAGGGAGTTAATGATTGTGTAATATCTCTATATTGCTTCAAAAACCTTTTCTTATATATTTTAATTTGTCGAATATAATTGAATATTTATAAAATAAAATAATTAACTAAAGAAACGTTTAGGTGCTACTAATTTTATTAATTGTAGAGAGTATACTAAATATATTTTATATATATACACATACACATGTTTTTTTTATTTAGAATAATTCTTCGGATTGTTTGTAATACATAAAATCTAGGTATATCATAAATATAAAATTTATAGAATTTCCTTTTAAAAAGTTTACTAATGTTTTTCTATTGTTTAGAGAAAAAATTGTAATAGTAATAATATATAAGTATATATATAATTAATAATATATAATAATATATAATTTAATAGGATAGTTTAATAAGCGTACCTACTTATACCAGTACTAACAAAGTTAAAGTAGACCCATCTTGGTGGTTAATGTTATAGATAGCTTTTGGATTAGTTCAAATTACTTACGTCATCAACCAATGATTCGTGTCTAGAGTGTTGATCGATGAATTGTTTCGATAAAAATGCGCTAACGCGAAATTTAGAAATTCAACTTGATAATAATTGTACGTTACGGTAATAACCGCAACCGAATAATGAGTAAAAAAGATATTTATTCTTTCCTAATGCTTTTGAGAGTGGTGACGTTGTCTGCAGTTTGTTAGTGGCGTTACATTTGGTGGCAGACTAAGTCTCGCATTACCGCCAGTGTTCGTTGAAAATTGAAACCAATTGACAACAAACAATTTAGAAAAATATATCCAAATATATCATTGTTTATTATACAAAATATAACTTTCAATGTATCCACGTTACTGCATATTCCCAATCGATGTTTGACTTACTAACACTGCTAGCGAACTGCACCGAACGTCCTCACTTTACGTATATGTCATAAAAATATATAAGTACAATGCTAATTGTAAGTAGAAATGTAAACTTATACATATTTTAATTTTCTTTTAAATCGCAAGAGACTACTGGGAACGAGTCAAATTGTTTAGACATAGCATTGCAACATGACTGATACAGTCGGTTACATTAAAGAATTTTATGTAGGTACATGAAAATTGTGGTTTGTCAAAAACAATATATAAAACTCCAACATAATAATCAACAATTGAAGGATTTTACCATAAAATATATGGTTACAAACAATAAGAAGAATATATGTGATACATGTGTTTCAGGAGGATCGCGAAATATTTTTAGTTTTTCAAAAAGTATTTGGAAGTGCTGCAGATATCGGAACATTTCCTAGTGCTAGAGTCGTTGCGGTAGGAAATGCAGGCTCTAATGCTGAAATAGAAGATGCTGTTTTGAACGTGGTAGAAGAGAGGCTCGGCATAAGTACGCACTTACATACATCAACCCGTAGATTTTTGAGAGAAAATGGTTTGCAGTCATGTCATTTTCAACCTGTTCAATATTTTAAAAATGGTGATCATGCCATTGATTGCAATTTTGTAATTGGTTATGTGAAAATCATATCCTGCATAAGTACATTTTATTTAGCGATAAGACGCAGTTCACTCGCGAAGAAATTAACAGTGCCACTATGAACATCGGTGGTCAAACGAAATTCCACATGCCCCTTACGAACGAAACTTTCAGAATCAATTGAGTGTAAATGTATGGCGTAGTATGTTCGACGATCGATTATTCGGTCCATTTGTATTGAATGAGTGTTTTATTGAAGAAAAAAACATTTACAGTTTTTGGAAGTGCATTTAAGTACCACAAATTTTGGATATTAGAAAAACAATGTAAGTACTTCCTACATGATGCAGCCCGTCCATATTTTAATCGAATGGTTACAATCTTCTTAAGTAATCCCGTAATCACTTGCCCATTCCAAATTGGGTCGTCCACATAACTGCCTGATTTAAACCGCTTTGATTATTGTCTTTGGGGTGGATGAAATATTTGTTTTATGTGAAAAAACTTTAAACGAGGGAAGCCCTGATAGAGCGCATGTTTAATGCTGCAGCTAGTATTAGAAACAATCGTTGTAGTATTTAATATTCTATGCGATAAAATAATAAATAATAGGTATATAAAGTTGTGATAGATTGATGATTTTTATATCAACGCGGGCGGCTCGTTGTGGGCATATGACTTGACATGTTGTGGGCATATGACTTGTATGCCCCCATCCCGCCACGCGCGCTTATTCTTTTTGACATCACTACATATGTATTTGACTGGACATCTAACCACAGAAGTATGTATTCATTGTTTCTTGTGTACATTAGCACACGGCATCTGCCGAACTTTACACGTTAAAGAAAAGTGGTGACAACATAAGAAAAGGAAGTTAGGTCATAGTTTGTACGTAATAATTGGTAATAATAAAGGATGCACAATAAAAACCGCATGGCAAAAGGCAAAGGCGGGACATGCAATGAATATATCATACATATAAGCAAAACTTATAAACGTATATATTCAAAACTTAAAAAGCAAAAATATAATACTATTGTATAAAAAAGGGTTCAATAAAATATAAAGAAAAGCAAAAAAGGCTGAAATCTCAAATTGATGTGTGAAATGTATTAATTTTCAGTACCTACCTACATATGCCGAATACGGTCTTTGATTTAATTAAGAAAATCATTCTGGTGATACAGTCCGATAGTAAAGTACATTTTTAGGATTTGATATACAAGTTGAAAAACTTCTAGGTAATTATTTGATATAATATGTGTTCCTATTAGTGCTGCAGATATCCGACAAAGTTAAGATCCGGATCCAAAACTATCCGGATATCCGAATCCTTGGATCCGGATTCGCTATCCAAAACCTCAGATCCGGATCCACTATCCGAAATCTCGGATCCGGATCCGCTATCAGAAACTTCCGATCCCGATCCGCTATCAGAAACTTCCGATCCGTATCCGCTATCAGAAACCTCGGATCCAGATCCGCTATCCAAAACTTGGATTGAGCAGTAAGGTCCCCACTGCAATTTTTTCTTTGTTTGGAATTAACCGTTTTGTGCTTCATAGTTGTTACTTCATATTTCTTATTTAGTAAATCCTTTTATTTGTGTTTTTCTTCAGGCCAAATACCTTTTGTTCCCGATTTTTCATTTTATTTTCATTATAACATACAAATAAAGTAGTTATTTTCTTCTTAAAACGTTGTACATAGCAATATCCATTAGCTACTTATAATATTAATTAATAATATTGATTTGTTTTATTTTACAAAGCAAAATGTTGGAACGTAAAACATTTTTTCTTTACTATTTTTTTAATGTTAGCGAGAGCTCGCGAACAAAATAATCTTATTGATACAAACCTGATAAAGAATGCAAATTTGATGATTTTCAATAGCAGATTCGGATATGAGGTTTCGGATAGCACATCCGGATTCGAGGTTTCGGATTGGGGATTCGGATCCGAGGTTTCGGATAGGGAATCCGGATATGGGATCCGAATAGTGGATCCGGGTAGTGGATCCGGATAGCACTCAGATCCGGATATCCGGATAGTAAATTATCCGGATCCAAAATTATCCGGATCCGGATAGCAGCTCTAGTTCCTATAAATTTTTAAGAATATAGTATAATAGAATTGTCTAACATACATGTCAAAAAATGTTCTGAATATAATTTGGTAGTTGTTGAAGGAACAACATTTTTTCTCTTAATCGTATTTATCCATCTTTTCAATATTAATCGAGCATTTGGAAATCTGCGAAGAGAAAATGTTAATATAAACTGTTATACAGAACAGTGTCGGGCTTGGCGCTCCAAGTGATCACAGGGTCCATACCCATTGATCTTCTAGCTCTAGAAAGAACCTATACCCATTCGCATAGAGGCGAGGTAGGCAAACGTCGCTTAGAAGCCAGGCAAAACACTCTATAAAAGACTGGCAGAAAAGATGGGAAAGGGAAACAGTACAGGCCCAGTGGACTAGACGATTGATTAAAAATATTGAAGAGTTGATAAATTGTAGTCATCGAGAAGTCAACTACTACCTGACTCAGGTTCTCACTGCCCATGGTTGCTATAGATATTATGCAAAACGGTTTGGGAAAGACGAATGTGTATATTGTGGAGCAACAGACACGGCTGAACACACAATTTTTGAGTGTGACAGATGGAGGCATCACAGGGAAACAGCTGGAAACAGCCTATAGATTGACCGGCCCACTGACACCGGATACAATAATAAACATCATGATAACCAGCAGGAAGAAATGGAGAGTGATAGACACCATGGTAACCGCTATCATGAAGCAAAAAGAGAGCGAGGAATTTGAAAGGCAGTCAAACAACTCTGGAACAGGCAGTGTTGATGTCTAGTGCCAACCCGAACCCTTAATCACCTGGTGGATGGGGGACGTAGGGAAAACTCGGCAATAAAATAAGAAAAGACAGCCCGAACCCCAACTGAAGTTATGCCATGAATTGGCGGTTCCAGGTGGGGAAATGTGAGTGCGGTTCTGACGATCCTCTTGTCCGGTCTTTAGACCGGCTACGTCCGTTAAAAAAAAATAAACTGTCACAACTTTTTAACTTATTTTTAATTCATGTATCCTAGCAATGAAAAGCGATACCACCTCCTTTTCTAAATCGGTTTGTACAACCATAGGCACAACAAGAAGAAACCATTTTAATATTTGAAAATATAATTATACTACGCTTGTCAACAACTCTGTTTTATGTATAAATTTGTTTACTTTTATTTGTTTTATTTGTCTGAAAATGTACGTTACATGTTGTCTCTACAAAAACGTTCTTCTGTCTTATTATTATTCTTACTAACTTTCAAATATATCATTGTGGCGCGAATAGTTCAAATTTAAAATTCTAACGGTAAGTATAGAAAATACACAACATGCTCCCCGCCTTGAAAGGATCGGGATGCCTTTTAATGAAGTCATGCAATAAACACTTAGGTAAGTAAATGAACACAGTCTGTCTCTGCAAATTTACGCCTCATTTTCCTCCATTGCTAGAATGCAGATCTTGGAGAATGCTCTCTTGATGATGCCTGAGATGGTCTTGATGGATGCAACCCTTGCAATGCCGTCAGACCCTGGATGGACCTCAACAACTCTTCCCAGCTGCCATTGAAGTGGAGGTGAGGTTTCTTCCTTTATGAGGACTAATGTGCCAATTTGTAGGTTTCCTGTTGTGGACAGCCATTTTTGCCTCTCTTGGAGTTGTGTGATGTATTCCGTGCTCCATCTCTTCCAGAAATGTTGTTTCAATTGTTCAAGATGTTTCCACTTCGTCAGTCGTCCGGTTGGGATCGCTGTTACGTCTGGTTCTGGGAGTGATATGAGAGATTTGCCGATGAGGAAATGTGCAGGAGTGAGGACATCGAGATCATTTGGATCTGAGGAAAGGGGAGTTAATGGTCTTGAGTTTAATATTGATTCTATTTGTGTGAGAATTGTGTAGAAATATTCAAAGGTAAACGCTACGTTTCCCATTACTCGTTTCAAATGGTGTTTTACTGATTTTACGCCTGCTTCCCACAGTCCCCCAAAATGTGGTGCATATGCGGGTATGAAATGCCAGGTAATGCCTTGTGACACAAGATGATTGGTTAGGTGTTGTTGGTTTTGGTGTAGATACTTTGACAATTCTGAGAGTTCCTTACTTGCTGCTACGAAGTTTCGACCATTGTCTGAAAACATGTGCGCTGGGATTCCTCTGCGTGAAATTAATCTGTTGAATGTGGCTATGAATGCCTCTTTTGATAATTCTGATACTAATTCGAGGTGAACTGCTTTCGTGGAAAAGCAAACGAAAAGACAGATGTAGCACTTTGTTATCTGGCACCCTCTTCCTGTTCTGTTCTTGATTTGGAATGGTCCAGCATAGTCGACTCCGGTGGTATTAAACGGTGGTGTTGGAGTTACCCGCTCCTTCGGAAGTATTCCCATTATTGGAGACATGTCAACTGGATTTGCTTTAAAACATTTGATACAACGATGTACTACTTTCCTTGCCAAGGACCGCCCTCTGAGTGGCCAGAATTTGTCCCTGATACTAGACAATAACAATTGTGGCCCAGCATGACACAATCTAATATGTTCAGTGCGAAATATCAAGGTTGTTAGATGATGGTTCTGTGGTAGAATTATGGGATGTTTTCTTTCGTACGTTAATTGTGATAGTTGTAACCTTCCT
>SMLS01054598.1:0-19217 GCA_004785975.1 Popillia japonica
AAAATCGAAACGCCATTTTAGAAAGAATAGAAAAACACGGAAACAAACGTAAAAAATAACTCAAATAAAATGTACAAGTATTAAAAGAAGAAGAACTAACAAAGATACTAGTATTAGCTGAATGACTTAATCGTCAAAAATGTTATACTCTTATTATTTTGTTTACTGTATAACGGCACACTACATTATTTTGTTCCAATTTCAAAGCCCAACAAATATGTATCTATTTTTAGAATTTCATTTATTAGTTGTTCAATAGCATTAGTTTTGTTTAAACGTTTTTGTTTATTTAAGTATCCTCATCATTAGCTAAAAGTATTAGTTATTTAGTTTATTAATTTTCCTAACTTCGAAATCTACTTAAAAACCTTCGGTGTGTGCAATAATACTGTGAAGCTGAATGTTATCAGTTTTGGACTAAGAATTTCCATTTGAATGCAGAAAACAAAAAAAATGTCTATAAAACTAGTTTGCTAAGTAGGTTAGAATGAAACTGTTTGTAAAATTTTATTTATTACTCCCAGATACAGTACGTTGCAACAACTATCATAGTGAAACGTACTTTTCAGTTTTCGCTGTATTAATTAAGCAAAAATTGACCAAATTGTTTAAATGTCAGTCAAATTTAGAAATATTACTACAGTTGAGCAGATAAAAATGAAAAAAAATGGAAATATGTAATTCAATTAAAAAATATTCGGAAAAATTGCGATTTTTATTTTTTTCTAAATATGTTTACAAAACTTTGCATATGACCACAAATTTGAATTCTAAGCAACTTTCTCAAATAACTTTTTTGGATATGATGTCATCTAACCTCACTTTTTGCAGATTCGTGGCATATTTTTCAAATTTACCGCCATGCTAGTGGTCACGTGACGTGTGTCAAAATAAATTTTGGGGTTCTTAGACATGCACAACCTATCCCTTAAAAAAGTTTTTGGGAAGTTTTGATAATAAAAAAATTTCCCATATGTTGCAATATTTATGCCGGTCACTGTATATATAAGGTTATCATGGATGACTGGCTGTGGGATTATTTAAAAAGTTCAGTGTTTAGAAGTCGACCAACAACGCTAGAAAAATTAAAAGACAATATTACGGAGCAAATTGGTGCATGTCAGCCAGAAATGTTGCAGAATGTTGTGTACAATTTGGAGGAAAGGTTGGTAATCTTACACAAACAAAATGGAGCTCATACAAAACAATCCTATATCTTATGCTATTAGATTACATTTACTTTTTGTTATAAATTTAGTGTGTTAAAAAGTTATAGTAATTTAAAATGCATCCCTTATTTTATGATAATCCGGCGTGGTGTGCACACGTGCGTGATAGAGTCAATAATATTAATACCTTTCCGTATAAATTTGTATTTTTAACATGCCGCCTGGCACAAGATCTAATCCCGATAAAAGTGAGGATATTAACTCCAACATATTAACTTTCTGAAGAGTGAAGAATTTGGTGATATAATCAGTAAGATTGTGATTAGTGAAACTAAACAACTGCAACTCCAAATATTAGACCTTAAGAACGAAATTGTCGCGTTGAAGCAATCTAATGTTGAAATGGTTAGTCTATTATCCAACAAAAATTTTAATAACAGTAAGTCTGTTAATAAAGAATATAATTATCCGAATACTTCCCAATCTGCGATCTC
The DNA here is from genome assembly GCA_004785975.1 of Popillia japonica. Classification (NCBI taxonomy): domain Eukaryota; kingdom Metazoa; phylum Arthropoda; class Insecta; order Coleoptera; family Scarabaeidae; genus Popillia; species Popillia japonica. The sequence goes on from SMLS01054598.1 coordinate 1,664, forward strand.
TTACGCTGAGATAGCTAGCACTCGATCGGGAGAACAAAAAACCAAACAAACAGATGTGTGCGATAAAAACGTCCAGCAATCAATAGATTTTACAGCCGTAACAAAAATGGGTCAAGTGAATACTCGTACAAACATAAATAACTTCCAAACTTTGGACAAGAATACAGGTCTGTCCAAAAGTAATGACTGGAGGGAAGTAAAGAGAAAGCGCACTTCTACGAATAAGTCAATTATGGGTAATGGTGACACCACGGATATTAAAGCTATACCTAAAACTTCCTCATTATTCGTTTCAAGAATAGAACCAAGTACTGATAAAGATCTCCTCAAATCGCACTTGGTCAAGTATTTTCCCGAAGTGGTGGTAGAAGATCTGAACTCGTCTCATCCCGAGCTATATAAATCTTTTAAAGTCACGGTTAATCAAATTAATTTTGATAATGCGTTCGACCCAGCCAAGTGGCCATTAGGCTCCTACATATCCAAGTTTTTTCGGAGGCGCCAGGTCATGCCGAACCAACCTCAGGGTTAAACATCACCCCGAAGAAAATTAATCCCTGTGGGGGATACAAAGCCGTTCATCATGTATCAGGGAGAAAGTCTTCGCCGCATAATACAGACTTCAATTTTCTTTTACTCAACTGTCAATCTCTTTCTTGCGATAAAGTCAATGAAATATCTATAAGTTATTTACAGCATTATGCTTTAAACTTTCTTTGCTTTACAGAAACTTGGGGATCCTCCGTTTCAATTCAGTATCTTCATTTTCAAGGATTTAGTCTTAGCGCCAGTTACTCTAGACCTAGCGGTAAAGGCGGTGGTGTGGCTATCTGGACTAGAATTGGGATTGTTACCACCCCAATCAATCTTGACGAATTTTCCATTGGTGGCAAAGTCGAGTTCTGCGGTTTGTACTGGAAATCAAATACTCTGTCAATTCTTGTTTTGCTGTGTTATAGACCCCCCAATAATTCTATTAGTGATTTTTCACTCTTTTGCGATAAATTGTCATCACTGCTTGGAACGTTTTTTAACATACATATACCTATCATTCTACTAGGCGATTTTAACATTGATCCTTGCCGAGATCACCACCATAACTTTATTTTACAGAATATTTTACAAACTTACAATTTAAATATCGCTATTACTTCTCCTACACGAGATAAGTTTATTTTGGATCACTTTTACAATAATTACACTAACATAGACGTAAAAATTTTAGTTGTCGATAACTGTATATCTGATCATAGAACTATACTAATTCATTTTCCCTTTGCATCTAATGTTTTCAAGTTCAATCTGGCTACACACAAAAGAATTTACAGCAGTGACAATATCAGTTCTTTTTTTGACGACTTAATGAATGAAGATTGGAATGTGATTTATCATCTTTCAAGCTTTCAAGAATGTTTTGATAAATTTTATGCTACTTTTTTGTTTTACTTTAATCTCCACTTTCCCTTAATAAAAAAACCAATCAACAACAATAGGAAAACTTGGGTTACCTCCGATGTTATCTCATCGTCGCAAAACCTGAAGTTATTATTTCACCTACAACATAGATATCCTGAAAGGCGTGAATTTTATAGAAAGGCCAAGAATGAACACAATTCACTTGTTGCATACACTAAACGCCGTCATTATCAATCAAAAATTTTTTCTTCCGACAATTACATGAAAGCCGCTTGGAATGTTATTAAAGAACTTTCGCACTCACCGGCCACTACAGACATTGTTCAACTACAAGTTCACAATAAGTACATGTCAGATCCGAAATTAATAGCAAATTGTTTCAATAATTTTTTTATTAACGAGCCTTTGAAAATACTCAGTCAACTGTCTAGCACTTCCGATATCAAGGACATTCCTATTTCTGTAAGTAAATCTATATTTTTATATCCATTTTCATTTGCTGAACTAGCTAATCTTTTACACTTTAAATTAAAAAACTCATTCTCGGCAGGACCGGATGACATTCCGACGGCTGTTATAAAAGCAGTCTTTACGGCTCTTGTCCCGGTTTTAACTTTCTTAATCAACAAATCCTTTGAACAAGGTGCGTTTCCTAATCTATTAAAAAGCTCTAAATTGATCCCTATTTTCTAAAAAGGTGATAAATCACTCCCAGGAAATTATCGCCCTGTAGCTCTCACGTCATCTTTTTCCAAGGTATTTGAATACTGTTTTTTAAGCAGATTGGAATCATTTCTGTCTAACTTTAATATTCTAACAGATTGCCAACACGGCTTTAGGAAAAATCGTTCAACTTCTACTGCCTTCAACGCCTTTTTCAAAGAAGTTGTTACTTCGATTGAAAACGGTACATATCCAGTTGGAATTTTTTTAGACTTAAGTAAAGCTTTTGATTGCGTGAGTCATACCATTCTTTTGAGGAAATTACATGCTTATGGGATTAGGGGAATTGCTTTAAACTGGATAGAATCATTTTTAAGTAACAGAGCTCAATATGTAAATATTCGCTGTAATAGCAATAATGTCCAAAAAAATTTTGCTTCTGATGTTGTGATTAGTAATGTCGGTGTTCCTCAAGGATCGATACTGGGTCCTGTACTTTTTCTAGTATTTATTAATGATTTCCCTTTGAAACTAGACAAAGTTTCAACTACTTTATACGCAGATGATGTTGCTTTGGTGGTTACGGGCGGGGAGGATGATATTTTGGCCGGCACCTGCAATGACTTGTTAAGCAACGTGTGTTCATGGTTCACAATGAATGAGCTTTTACTCAATGAAGATAAAAGCACTTACCTACGTTTCCATCCCTATCAACTTCAGCCCATGTCAGGCTTCTACTTAAGCCTATCTTTAAACAATAAACAACTTACCGTTGCGGATCACACTAAATTCTTGGGCGTATGGGTCTGATTGATCGGTCTCTGAGTTGGAAAACCCATTGTGAGAGCCTACTACCCAAAATCAACTCTTTGTGTTTTCTCTTTCGAAATTTAAAGTCTATCTTGACGCGACAACAGATGTTTGGGATGTACTACGCCTATGTTTTTAGTAGGCTATCTTATGGTATCATTTTTTGGGGAAATTCAACCATGGCTAAGGATGTTTTCATTAGCCAGAAACGTATTATCCGTTGCCTGACCGACCTAAAAAATTCAGAGTCTTGCAGACCGGCGTGTATTAACCACAAATTACTTACTTTGCCTTGTATCTTTATCTTTGAGCTCGCTCTCTACACTTTTGACAATTACACCAACTTTCAACTAAATAAAGATAAACACGAATACAATACCAGACGCCGCAGCGATATAGCTACTCCTAGGTCTAGGCTAACTTTATATCAGCAGTCCCCACAGGTTCTTGCAATTAAGGTTTTCAATAGGCTACCGAAGCACTGGAAAACTTTAACTCGTTCGCGATTTAAACACAACGTTTTTGAGTTGCTGGTGACGAACGGCTTTTATTCCTTACATGAATTTTTTAATTTTAGAATTGAACAATATTAATAGATTATTAAATTTTCTATTTACTTTTATGTTTACTATGGTTTTGTTATTATCATTATTATTTATTGGTTTAATTCTTTTGTCAGCAGGATCATTGTTATTATTTTTATTTTATTTTTATTTTTATTGAGATTGTACTTCTCCTTCTGTTTGACTGTTCCAATATCAATTTTGTATAATTTGATCATTCTGGAATAAATTAAATTACTCATATATATATATAAAAATTCAATTTACGAATACTGAGCTGATACAAAATAAATATAGGACGTTATACTTGTAACAAATTCCTGCTACAAGAATGCTAATGTATTCCATATTTTCATCAGTAATACTATGTCGTAAAGCATCCGTAATAATTTATTTCACAAATAATAAATTATATCTATTAAATGATCATTTTATTTCAACGTTTGATTTGCGATATCAGGCAGCCTGAAACACAAATTATAGCAACTTTCTAATATTTTCAGCAAAGCAAAATGCCCTAATAATCAAATTTGTAGTCAGCGAGGCAACGACAATCTAAACTGTAATAGAGAATTTGGGGCACTTATCCTACTTATATCTTTGGCAAGTATCATAAAACGTATAAAAAAAAATAAATATTACGAATTCTTGCCAAATATTTGTAGAACAGAGAATAATTGTATTATAACATTCATTTAATTTGATCTGCCATAATGTAGAAGAAGTCTGTGTTACACATGTATATCTATAAAGCAGTTATACATACATATTTACAAAGTTCCATCTTATTAACACAAGCCGATATTGTAATTTATGTCACTGCTAGCTGGTGTATATTATATACAAAATAGCAGTGTAACATTTTTCCGTGCAACGGTACTACAGAACTCATGCATATTTATGCTACATGTTTCTCAATGCAACATTATAAATGATTTCGCAAAATTGATCTTGATAATCAAATATTTAATTATTACACGCAGGTTCCGAATGATTAACCTAAATATCGATAATTCTGGCATTGGCGGATATATGGTCAAGCCGAATTATATCAGATATTTTTCAATAATAATCTGTCGTGTTATACGTATAAGCTTTGTCATTAGTCTTTGGCTAGGAAACGCGTACAAGATAAGTATGTTAATTTAATGACAAGAATTTTTATTATTATCAGTCATCAGTTCTGTGGTATACTTCTACGAAGTTTGATACCATAGATTTTATTGAGGATGCTCTTAGATACTTCCGTTGAATAAAATACGCATGGAATGATTTTGGACATTTATATATGTATGTAATTCCTACAAATATTAATGTATGTTTTTTGTAACATTCACCAAAACCAATTCTAACAATATATATGTACAGCACTGATGGCTAAATTTTATGTTTGTCAAATAATCTTTCTCTCTCACAGACGTTTGATTAATTCGGAGCATTCGATTTACTAGTCTTTCTAAAATGGTGTGTTCTCTGCTCTTGAAAGTCATTCCAAAGATCTGTTGCACACGTAGGAGAGATTTTGCAGATCCTTCTCTTGAATTCAAGAGCTCAGTAGGGCTACCGTCTGGATTTGAATTTTTCGAAGATCTCCTGTTTCAGCATAACAAACTCAACGTCAAACAAGTACGGAAACTCGTCCATGTTTAATACTTGGAAAAGCACAATCGGACAGCATTTTTTTTGATTCGTGAACGCTGCAGAAATGGTTGTCCTTTTTGTCCAAATACTTCGAATTTGGATTCGTCTATCCAAAGTACTTTTTTGAAATCATCCACTGTTCAGTTAAATTTGTTGCAATCGCTTTTGTTTTTTCTTACCACAATACGCCCGTGAAAATTCGTCGCTTTACAGTACTACCGAAAATATGCCTGTGTCGATCTTTATTCATTTCTGTGGTAACTTAAAAGGCGGTTTACCTTCCATTACGTTTATTTAACAATTGTGTGCACTACCCGTGCATTGATGTTTACGGGTGATATCATTCCTAGTAGATTTATTTATGTGTCTTTTTCGTAATTTGTTGTGCTAAATAACCTTCTACAGGGTGTCCCAGCAATAAAAAGACAAAATAGTAAATAGGTAATGTCCGAACAGGATCACACATAAATACATAAACCACAATAACAAAGAAATGAAAAACTTATAAATTTAATTTTTGTACGAAATTTTTAAATTAAAAAATTATATTACGGACCTGACTGAATGTATATTTAAATTCGTCAAGACACTAAAGAATGCAGTGAAAACAATTTATAATCGTACGTGTGTAAGTGTGTATTCATAAACCAACAGGCAAACTATTCATAAGACGCTTCGCCAACTGTAGTAGCTTAACTAATATCAATAACGCAACTAGGTGATCGATTGCTTTCTACATAGCTGACTAATTTTTCCGGTGGCAGAGACAGAGAATAACTGCAAGGTCTTGTTTTTACGAACAATTAGGAGTTATTGCCCTTAATTTGTAGTTTATAATGGCTAATTCAAATAATTGTAGCCTTTTTACAGTAAATAACAAACTATTTACTTATTTTTTATCTAGCGTTGTTAAAATCAAACAAAAATGTATCTCGTAATTAATTTTAATAGCTGCTGGAGAAAAATCAATTAATGACTTGATCTTTATTATAGAGTATTGTTAGTAGTTACTTTTTAGTAACCTTGTATAGAGAGCGGCATTTTTCTTTTTATAGAAGTAAAATGTTGGTCCTGAAAAGGACTGATTGTTGAGGTGAAAACTGAATAACTGTATATGTATCGCACATCGCACAGCTGATTCGAAATGATACATGATTGGATGCAGTCCTCGTTCGCTTTATACCGCGCTCGTCCAGGCCCGGCGTAAGACCAATTGAATTCTTTATTTTTTTTCCTGCAGTTTGCGTACGAATAGAAACTTCATATTTTTGCTTTTTATTGCTGGGGAACCTTGTATATGAAGTGTATTTCAACAACGTTTGATAATACTTTTTTTTATTAACTAAGCGCTGGCGTGCACACAGAAAAACGTTCATATAGCAACTAAATTATACACTAATATCTAAAAATCCTCTCAAATAAACAAGTAAATTTTTATATCATACAATGCGATTCAGAATGATTGTCGTAGTAAAAAAACTGTTTTCCGGGAAAATTTATCTATACTTACTACCATTTTAATGAGTGAAGTTATCTACATTCAAATTTCATATATTATGCATACATTAACTCAATTTTGTTGATATTTGGTGACATTGGCGTTCGTGTTGTAGTTTTCTTCGTTTATTAATCTTATTTTTTCAAACCGTTTATACTTAAATCTAATGTTACCAACAATAGTATTTTTAAATACTGTAATAAAATAAGGGAAGTTATCTCTAGTAAGACAGCAAGTTATTTTACAACACAATGTGCACCTAACCAGTCTAACATTTGTCTGTTGTGTACAATGCCCTACACACTAGAACATGAGAAATTCATTTTGGAAGCTTATTTCCGAAATGGACAGCGGAATGATGAAGGAGCATGGATATACTCTGTGGATCTATGTATTCAAGAATTCCGTGTACAGTTCCCAGATGACGAGTTCAATGATTTGGTTTTAAGCAGACATATTTATCGACTCGTACACCGTTTTCGAGAAACAGGTAGTGTTTGTAAAGGCAAATCATCTCTTACAGTTCTTACAGAAAACAAAATTGAGGAAGTACGAACTCGTCTAGATCAAAGTCCCACAAAACCAGTGCGTCAGTTAGCTCAACAAACAGGTGAAAAATCAAAATTAACATTAATTGAAATAGTTTATTATAATTTATAATTTTACATGCTTATCATATACTTTAGTGCAACGAGCTGTCATAGCAAAATTACATTTGCACCCCTATAAAGTTTCTACAGTACAGGAATTATTACCATTAGATTACGATAGGCGATTAGAATATTGTCATTGGTTCAATAATAATTTAAGGGATGATGAACATGTTAAACAAATTATTTTTCTTCGATGAAGCCTGATTTCATCTTACGGGCTATATCAACCCACAAAATTATCATGTTCGGTCTGCAGAAAATCCACATGAATTTCGAGAAACACAATTGCACCCCGTAAAAATTGGAGTTTGGTTAGCTATGTCCAGGCAATGAATGATAGGGCCAATTTTCTTTGAGGAAACTGTTACTGCCCAACGTTACCAGCAAATGATAGAACTATTTATTGGAGAATTATAAGAAAATGAGCTCGAAACAGGCTATTTTCAACACGATAATGCTCCGCTCATACTGCTCGACAAACATGCCAGTATCTCCAAGAGTTTTTTGCTGACCGGGTCATTGGACTACAAAGATGGCCACCTAGATCGCCTGATCTAACACCATTAGATTATTTCATGTTTGGCAATCTAACAAATAGGATCTACAAAAACCGCATGCATTCCACAGAAGAACTGAGCGATGCAATTATCAATGCAGTACAAAGTATAACTGCACAACAATTACTCAATGTCTTCGAAAGCATGAAACGAAGCGGTGACGCTTTGACATTTCCTTTAAATAATGTTGAAGTTTTGTTACTTATTAGTTATGGAATTTTTTATTGATACGCATGTAATACTCGATACTTAAATTTAGTTAACCACCAGTTAATACCCTTATATCCTTACAGTATATGCACGATGGAATATATACACTACCATTAGCTTATATCAATATATTAGAGTAGTATCACAAAATATTATACTTTATTAGGGCCAATATTCGTATATATTCTATACAACATTCCGATCTTTTCTTCATTGACGATAGGTAGTTAATTGGTTTTACAACCTGACAGAACCGATATTTTTAAAAATAATATTTTATTAAAATTCAAAACTATTAATACCTTGATTTTAGGTATAAAGTTGATAATACAACGTCAAGAAATCAAAGGAATTGAATAAACAAATGAACGTTTTAATATTTGTTATCATTTCGGAGATATTAATAAAAATTGAAAAATTGCTCAAAAGCTGGAACGGAGTGGGACCAAAAGCGGGAGATTCTACCACTCAAAGAAAATATACGTACTTCTTATTTTAAGGTGCGCTTTGAGAGTGCAAAGTTTCGTTGAAATCGGAATGTGTCGCCGGTGCCGGTGTTCTCTTGTTAGTGTTAACAAGAAAAATATCCTGACTTTTCTGTAGGCCATAGAAGATTTATAGTTAGGTGACCATATTTCAGCAACCAACCGGATTGTACGTGATTAAACGGTACGATGTAGTCTACATGTCTTGTAGATTTTTCTATGTAAGTATGTACATACCTACATATGTCCTTTCAAGTGTAGTAAGTCAATGTAAGTAAGTAAATTCACTCAATTACGTTGAAGGAGCTACTAATTTATCTACAAATTCCTGTTTTTCTATTCAATATAGCAACACAATATATATTTTACTAATCATGACACGGTCAACACCCGGAAACCCTCATTATAGAGACTCGGGCCGTGGAAGCCTTCGATATCATATATCAAAACATTCATTAGTTTTAAAGTTTAATAACATTGTTGTTGTTATAAATATCTAAGATTCTTGTGATATTTGTAAGTACCTATATGTACCTACGTTGTATTTTAATATCATTACTCGCAGTTAAATCAACACTATTCTTTAAGCATAGTTAACTGCGTAAAGTGTCAATAATACCACAGTTACTATTTACTACTAATTAAGTATCTACTAGTAACTAGTTTGTGACATAATGTATGTATACGTTGTAGCGAAATATTCCAAATAGTCCTCTCGCTAAATAATTTGTATATATAATATGTTTTAGCAAACGTTTCTATATATACAAATTATCATAAACTAAGGGATATATTTTAGATTATTATAACTTTTCACAAATTCAGTTAATAACAAAAAATAGACGAAATCTAATTGCTTAAGGAATGAGATTTTACTGTATCCATGGTAAGTAAACACAGCTGGATTACATAGATTTCGCACGAGAATGGCTTTGAGAGTGAGACTCTGTCAAATGACAGCGTACCGCAATTACATACAACAGTTTGCAAGAATAAAGTCTGTAGCTGAGCTATAAGATCAGGAAAAGATTCTTTATGGACAGGTCAGGACTAAGCCATCTACTATTAATAACCAGTGTAAACACAATATTCAAGCGATTGCAAGTGTCGTATATCACGGTTTGGAAAATTTTACGCAAATTCTAGAAATGTATCCATATAAAGTGGAAATGCTGTTTGAATTAGAGGAAGCAGATTTGGCTACTAGATACAATTTTTCTTTGCGAGTAATGGCGCAGGTGAAAATTTAAACCAAAAGGTTATCCCGTATGTGTATTATGGGCAGATGAGGCATTTTATTTTGAACGGTGGAGTCAATACTCAAAACTGTAGAATCTAGTCTAAATCTTCAGAAAATCAACAGGAAATCTTTCAAGAAGGGGTTCTTGACAGGAAAGTCACCGTTTCGTACGGTTTTACAGCTGATTCTATTATTGATCCGTATTTTTTCGAGGAAATGCAGCGTAGAGAAGTCGCAGCTGTCACTGTAAACGATGAATGATACTTGCAAATGGTTAAGGGCTTATGTTATTCCGCAGCTACAAAACAAGCATTATGGAATTGAAAATATAATTTTTTATGCAGCATGGAGCACCGGCACACATTTTCCGATCACTTAAAGAATTGTTAACCAAAGTTTTTCAAAATCGTGTGTTAAGCAGGCATCTCGCAAATTAATGGCCACTAAGATTACCTGATCTTAGCCCAGCGGATTAGGTACTGGCTGTGGGGTTATTTAGAAACTAGTATTTAGGCGACCATTAACGCTACAAGAATTAAAAAAGAGTATTACGGATCAAATTGGTGCAATTCAACCAGAAATGTCATGAAATGCATTTGGATGAAACGTTGGTACTGCTCCAACAAGTGAAGGCTATATTAACAAGATGAAAATACACGGATAAAATATACAGATATCTACAGTTAGATAGAAATAAAATTCTCATCATAAATCTATTTATTAAATAAAATATAATCAGTATACATATATATATGAATATTATTTTGATTAACGCAAAATCACGAATTGTTTTTTACTTTAATAATTCTTTGGCAATTAAAAATCTGATAATGTTAACGAGTGTCCTCTATGATCACTCTCGTTTTGTTAAATCGGAGAATAATATTAATAGTTAGTCGATTTTGCAATTTCAACTTCTTCTCTAATTTACGAAACATGAGGTAATAATAACCACAAGGTCAATTACTAATTACTTTTACGCGATTTGTTTCCAAATAAAAAGTTTGCTCAAAACACTAAGTACACACATATTTACACAAAGTAAAGCGTTCATCAAGTAGACTGTAAAGCAATAAGACAACTAGATACATAATTATAATTATTGAAATAACACAACTTACTAAGAATTTCTACATTAAATAAGTTTTCTTTCTATTATTTGTGGTGGGTGTAGTAATGTATTTTTTCACAGAAAAATATGTCAAATACTTGAACGAAATGGGAAACATTGCATAAATAAATACCTACTAATTGTTTATTTTCTGCAATTTTGTTTTAGCGCCCACATTAGTTAATCTTCAAAAGACAGCTGCTCTGATATTGGTCGCAGGTAGTGTCGGATTCTTACCGACTAAAAACCCCTCTTTGTACTCTTTCACTCGCACTCACGCATTTCTTTAGTGCAGAGTGTGTATTGCCTTAAACGCTACGGTCTTCTTTTATCGTCTACTTCTTTGCTTCTGATTATCGTTGCAAAGTACAGCACGCGCCAAATACGATGGCGAGCGGTGGGAGTAAGTTCGCGCAGCATTAGAAATAGTGCGAAGGAATTTTGCGAGAAACCATGAGCCGCGCAACGTCACGTGCGTTTAGGTGGGCGTGCCTCTTTTTTAAAACGACTACGACGCATCCCCACTGCTCGCCATCGTATCTGGCGATTGCTGTAGTTGAGCAACGTGTGGGCGTGCTGCTGGGGGACTAAGTCCTCTCTGGCGCAGGTTTAGAATACTACCAGTCGCATGTTGATAAGCTTGTCTGTTATCAGCCCATCTGTTGCATTCGAAAAGTGTGTGGTGAGGATCGTCCACTAAACTGCAGTAGGGTACTGGTCTGAGTCCACTTTTCCTCGCTGGGGTAGATACTGCCTGAAGCAGCCGTGGCCTGACAACGCCTGTGTGGTATGATAATTTGTTTCATTTTCAGGTCCTTCTAGCCACCTCTTAATGTCTGGTATCAGCTGGTGTGTCCAGCGGCCGTAGGTGCCTTCGTCCCAGGCGGCCTGCCACGTTCTTCATTAGTCTGCAAGTAACTAATGTAGATATATTCTTTTCAAAATTGCGATTCTTTCGGGGGCAAAAGTGTATTTTGTAAGTAAAGTTGTTAAAGAAGTTCGTCGAAACTTTTATTTAGAAAAATCAAATTCCCTTTAAATTCTTCTCCCTTAAAATTTTTGCATTCGATTTGAAAAAGGTAGTACATACATGTGTGACACAGCTTTAATGCAGTGTAGCATCAGCTATAAAACATACGTATATGTAGTGTTAACTATTACTACGATACTGAAAACATTTGTTAATTGAAATAGGTTCAATAAAACATTTATAATGTCACATATACCTATGTATTTATCGACATTGCATGCTTATATATACTTAAAATGTATTTGTTCCGCTTAATTACACACTGTTATGTAAATGAAGTATGCACGTAACTTCAAGTTATGATAACATTAACTTTTAAAAGTAGGTCATGTTCATACATTTCTCTGCTATTAAATTATTCGTTAATTATTTTCTTAAATAGCATTACCAATGTTAAACGTTTTTAAACAGAATTCTACATTTAAAAGTGCGTAAGTTATGCGTAACTACAATTTTCGATGCTGTTCACAGTGTTTCTCAATAAACTCATTTTGAACTTGATAACTGTATTTTATTTTATATAATATAGCGGTTTCTTTGATTTTTTTCTAATGTGACTTACGTGGACGGAGTCCAAGTAATTATATGCATAGTTTTATGTAGACATAATACGCATTGTTTAATAAATTATTCTTGGTTAATTACACTGTATTCACAGATATGTAAATTATACAGAGTATTGATTTAAAATATGCACAGATAATAACTCAAGCGCGCATACACTTCAGAATGCAGTGAAGATTTAATATGGATTTTTCTATTGTATAAATAGATTTGTAATAATCATAACATATGCAATTAATGGTTTTAATTATATACATGTTTTATTTATTAATGTATTAACAACAATTTATTGATGTTTGATGGTCATAGCCAGTTACTTTCTATTCCTGGAAAGAAATAAGATTTTTACTGCTAAATCAATGCTTATTATTCGAGTTACAGTCCATAAAATACAAGAAAGTCATTTTGGGTAAGTTCTGCAAAAATTAGTTACAGTAATATTAACAGGTATCAAACAACAGTATGTTATGTACAAACAAAAATCTTTTAATTACGTAATTTTTATACCACTATTCTACTGCAGTAAGCATACGAATTTATAAATATTCATGAAAGATGACAGAATATCTAACCAAAGCCAATACTCCTACTCGCGATGAGTAGAGTAGGTAGTGGAAACTACGAGGAAAAAATGAACGCTTTGGTAGGATACAGAAATAGATTTCATTTTTCCATTCAAATTAGATTAAGTTATTGTTGAAAAAAAAAGACGTCAAATGCGGTTCTGTCGTTTATTTTAAAGCAAATTGTAGATAACAATAGAACAGTCAACAGCAAAAGATACTATTTAAGTAGATAGTGTGGATTAGTCGGGCGTTCTTAAAATAGAATTTCTGAATAGCCAGAATCAACGTCTAAATTAGCCAAGTAGGACTTGGACAAATTATTAAGAACAAAACATTTTGATGGAAGATCACTAGCAGGCGGGTGATGTATCTGCTTGAATTAATTAGGAAACATCTGAGATAGATCTTCACCTAAATATGTATTCGACATTGTAAAAATCATTTTAATTTAAGTTTTCTGGTATTTTCTGAGACATGAAAGATTTCGGGCGCTACATTACTGATTTTCAATTAATTCTTCGAATAGTTGTCTGCTTCTGGTACAATTCTCTCCGACCGTTCATAAGTTTTCTTTGGTCTGCTTTTAATTTTTATCTTTCACTCAATTGTCTTCGTTTCTAATTATACAGAATTATGTAAACATACACTGAACGAAAAACCTGTAATTAAATTAAGCAAATAATTAGGCGATAAATGTCTAGGAGGCATATAAAAGGGGATTTATACGCCGTCACGCTACGTTGACTGGCTAGCGTGCGTTCCGGTACATGTCTGAACGTTTTTCCACATTGTTCTTGCTAATACATCATTTCCGGTGTGGGCTTCCCTATCATATGGTTACGTTAATGCGCGTCTCGAATACGCATCACATACATTAATTACATTTACATTATAAATTAATGCACGCACACTAATATAAATATTACATGGTTGAATTGTGTTTTCACAACGCACGACGTCGGTCCAGCCGTTTGAAATTCTTTCTCTTATCTCTTTTTATACGTTTTACTGTCTCTTTTTCTCTACGGCGATATATAGCCGGATTTACTCCATTATAGTGCAATTTGTGTAATAGACGGTAAGTCTTTGTCTATGAGAAAAAATTGACCCCGTTACTCATTTTGTTGTCATTCAAAATTAGTATTGAAGCGGACGTAGGTATATACATAATGAAACATGGACGGGTACAAGCTATCTTACGTAAAGATTTGATCCAGCGAAACAATGTAATTATAATATGTTACGGAATACGTTTTTGGCTATAAATTGAACTCTGAATAAATTCCTCATAAGATTGCCGAGATTATTTGAAATTAGTTAGTCCGAACTTTTGACATCTGTGTTAAATGCATTACCCTGAGTACCCCGAAATATTATGATGGTCAGTATTGTGTCTATAACGGAACCTTGGAAGTTATTTGAAATCTTGCGGGATCCGAGTTCTGTTACATCACGCACCGTAAAAAACCGTTTCCTGAGCAAATCATTACCATTTCATAATGTTAGAGTCATCTTTTTGCTGTTACTTTTTTTACTCTATCCCAGTGATAATATGCTGTAAAAACTTTTAGAGAGAGGGGAAATAATCCAGTCTTTGATTCACGTAACGCAACTAAGAATGAAATATAGTACATTAATATTATTAAGATACTGATTTAAAAAGAACACTACATATATATATGTATACAGCCTTGGCCATAAGCATTTGTTACTTTTCACAGTTCTGATTACAAGAAGTAAATGCCTAAAGCTTGTGAATTAACGCAAGTAGAATGCGAATGGATTGTAGCAAAAGCTCGACGAATTGCGGTGTCTGCCTTCGATGGATTCGTGAAGTCACAAAAGCATGTGGAGAATCCTCCCAATATTAATATACGTTTTGTATATACATTGTTGTGTCAGGAATGACGCAAATATAGCTATTAGTTGTTATAAAATAAACAGATTATAATGTGAACTATCTTTTACAATGATTAACTAAAACTGCCCTCCCTGCCCCAATTTAATTGTATGATTTGTGTATGTAATCCGATGTCCCTCTGCTGTCCGTTTGTTTCCTTTGCTGTGTCCTTGTAGTTTTAAATCCTTTAGTTCTTCCCGGCGGTTTTCTTTTTGCTGCATACTTTACTTTCGATTGTTGATATTCTAACTGGCACTTTCAACTTATTATTCGCCTTTTTGCGATGTTTTCCGTTTACACAAGTTTTGTTGTGATTTGTTTTCTTCTGTCAAATTTTTAAACGTCTCAACAACTCTCCCCTCTCTTTTGCTTTCTATTTCACCAAGGTTACCAGCCGCTGAATTCTTGATTCCACTACTTGATATTTTAAAAGGTGATTTTTGTAATTCCAGCTTGAAATTTATTATTGTGAAGCCGAAATGAATGTAATTATGTATTGTGTATATTTGTGATGTGTTTTACATTAAATTTTGAGGAATAAAATTTTTCACATTATAATCTGTTTTTTTATGTTTCCCTGTGCACCGGTAATGTAAGTAAATATTATTGTTAAATCATTTGTTTCTTTAATCATTTATATCATAATACATCATATATCACAATAACATACATAACAAAAACATACGAAAAATTTTTCTTTTATTTCTTACATACTTCGTGTAATCAGAACTGAGAAGGGTGGCAAATACATATGGCCAAGGCTGTATATACATATGTATTTACTACATATGTAGTGTATATACATATATGTAGATATATATACATATAACAAAAAGTAATGGAAGAAACCAGTACGAAAACTGTCATAGAAGAAAAGAACCGCTACAAAATTAAGTTCTTGTTAAACGCAAATCGATCGAACATTCTGATACACTAACAGAAATTGGAATTTGTTAATCGAGCAACAAACATGTCATGTGCAAAAAATACTCGTGATACTATGATACTAACATTATATACGTAATTTTTTATATGTTCAACTTTCCCAGCCTCTACCGTTGTGTAAGAACATAAACAAATTTTGTTATCATTTTCGGATCTAAATAAGTAACGGACCGCTGGAATTACAAAATTTCAATTGGGCGGCGCGAAAAAAATTAAATCACCGTGTGACATGAAAGCGAAACGGCATGACGGGTAATAAAAATTATCTGGCGGCCTCCGATGTGGGCGATTCAATATACTCTATTTATATAGTATGTATGTATCGCAGAGTACATATGCTCGTATTAATTTTATAAAGAGAGAGAGCGGGAGAACGAGTATATACACATATATACAAATATATAGGTATCTGCATTCTGCATAGGTAGATAATAATTGTATCTGAATAACAAAGGCCATGACAATTTTTGCAAGATTTAGTTTTAATATTTCTGAAGCATCTGCTGTTCACCATTCCTCAGATTTAGGTGGAAGCCCAATAGCTCATAGATATCAAATGTCATGTGTTTATATTATTTCATAATATATATACCAATATGTATAAACCAATAATATACATATGTATATGTAACTAACATCGTCGGTAATACAAGTAAGAGGCAATGAGTCAGTTTGGTATCAAGATTTATCGTCGATGGGCCTTTGTAAGACGATCACGTTCATCTTCCATTTGATATATCAACTTCTTCACAGATTGTTTAGGTTTAAATTTTGAATTGTTCATCTTAATTACTTTTACCACTCGAGGGCATTCATCTAGATACTTGGAGGATTAACCGTACAACCTAAGCTTCAATATTGTTTCTCAGTAAATATATATTTTTTAGTCGTCAATTGAAACTATGCTTCCTCAAATATGTATTTCTTTGAGGCCAACAATGATTGTCATAACACTAAAATTTTCAAAAGGTGTATGTTAATTAAAGCTTAAATATAATCTTACCAGATAAAACGAGCTTTTAAGATTATGATTTTTATACATTTTATAATATCATGAGACAGTCTTATTTCTTTCTTAGTAAACGAACAATAAAAAAGACTCCAGCTCTACGTCATATGTTATCCCCTAAAAACATTATTATAATTGATAGTAGATATCCACACTGGTCCTTTTACAGTTAGTGAAAAAGTACTCATTTATGATCGACGAGACAGTTTAATTAAAAGGAACATACATAAATAAGCGAACGAAACTTGTTGAAATTCGGTAACAGAACTCATGTACATTTATGTAAACAATTTAATTATAAGAGTAAAGTCTTAATGTCATAAGAGTATATTAGAAAATTAGTTATTAATTTATCCGAAATAGAAATTCTTAACAAAGTGGAAGAAACTGAGTTAAGTCTGATTCCTAAGAAGCCTAAATTTGCTTATTAGAAAGAATTGGACAGATTTTTCGAATGGCTGGGAAAGAATAATGAGGAAATTGTTAATGAGCAAGTTTTGTTGTTCTATTTTCTAGGCCAAGTAGGTTTTTAAATTAATATTTCATGCTTATTAAGGTATGTTAATTATATCTTTTCCAAGTGGAACATAGGGAGAATACATAAAATCGGTGTTCGGTGAATATTACTTTGTCGAAATTTAAGTACTGCATTTTATAACTGGGCTAACAACAAGAAAGTCATTTTAATAAAGC